>CATIWF010010219.1:0-10535 GCA_949630135.1 Balakata baccata | reverse complement strand
TCAGGCTTTCTCCTACTATGCTTCTATTAGTATATCATAAGGGTATAAGCACAAATTCACAGAGAAATCTGAATCCATCTAAATGATATCTAAATTGGGAAAAAATATTGAGATCGAGGGGGAGAGAGATGGATCTGAAAGAAGAACCTGTAACCGTAGATGTGAGGTGTCGGCGATTTCCGGGGCGTAGATCTGAATTCCGGCGAGTATCCGGTGAGGAACGTCTAGAATGACAAAGTGAGAATTTGGAATCGAAGTTACCAGCAGGCTAGAAGAAAGTATTTTTCTTTTTAGTTTTGTATCACCGGGCCAATCAAAAATTATTGAAGAAGTTCAGAAAATAATAATACATGAAATTCAATTTTTCCTTTGTTTTTTAATTGTTAGGTTTATAAATGTTGAACGGAAGTTTTTTAAGGAGGTGTTTGCAGATTATTGTTGGTATTAAAAAAGCATACTTACAAAAAAAAGTTTCATTTTATTGATTGTTATTTTTAATTTTGTATAAGTTTTTTTTAAATTATTTTTAGAAAATACATCTTTTTATAGATTTATCATTAAAATTAATTTTTAAAACACTTCAAAAATTAGAAATAAAGGTTCTTTTGAAAAAATATCATTTTTAAAAGCAACACAAATTCTCAAATTTTTTCCACTGCTAAAAATAATTTCCCACTAATTCGATAAAGATGAAGGACCTTAGAGGCAGAATAGATGAAAGTTGTAAATATGAAAAATATTCCATTTGGACATATATATATATATATATGTATATTAAGTTTCATTAAAATATGACTTACACGTTGTAAGATATGAAGAAACAAAATTGGTGTCCCAAAACTGCCTAAAGTTAAAAATAGGGCAGATAACATAACATATTTATAAATTGCATAAAATATTCCACAATGGTCCACTTGTTATGAAATTTAGATATGTCGTAGCCCTATATGTTAGCTTTAATTAGAAAAAGAATCATTCAAATTGGACAAGTATAGAAAAAGTTATAAGCTAATGAACATATGAAGGTCACATTGCCATTAGACCAAACCCTAGTTAGTGGTCCTTAAAATGCATATTTCAATTTATTTAAGTTTCACTAAGTTTATTTAGCTACCAATTGACCAAGTATACATTCGATTAGGTTCACAACATATTGGAGAGCCTCAAGGAAGTGAAAGACAGTAAGTTAGAGGCTTAATAGTAAAAGAAAATGTGAGTTTAATTATCAAATGAATTCTTTGGTACGTGCTACGTGTAATGTAATTAGTACGTGCTACATGTAATGTGATTAATACGTGCTACGTGTAATGTGACTTGATTTGCTTTATTTGAATTACATAATTGCTATGATATGGCCAATGAGACTGTATTGGATGTAAAGTACATGTTTGTATTACATGTATACATTTTCTTTATATAAGGCAAAAGTTGACTGAAATGTATAATCATTATTGTAAATACATATGCATATGCATATGGACTTAAAAAGGCATTGTGACTAGCTAAATAGCATTGTAAAGCAAAAGAAGAGGCCTATGGCCAAACAAATGTTCAAAAGCAAAAGAAAAGGCCTATGGCCTAACAAATGTGCAAATGTTACAAATGATCAAGCTAGCTAGCAAATGCAAATGTTCACATAGAAACCCGGGACAGTGTCTATTTAGCCTGGTCATAACAATAAGAAAATGACATAAGCATAAGCAAATGAAATGTTTACATGAATTAATATTAGTTATATTCATATGATATTAATAAGTAGAATGACATGAAAAATGTATATGAATGACGATTATTACTTGTAATTGCGATTGGATTGGTACTTTAGAAAGCATTTGATAATTATTCTCATTGAGTTGAAACTCATTAAATTGCATTATTTTCAGGCAGAGTCGAGTGATTAACTCATTTTGGAGGTGTATACTATATAGAAGATATGGAACACAGGTCACCGGCCAAGCCTTACCAATCTCTCTCCTTGCATTGGACATTTGTATAAGGACATGTCTTTTATGTTTTGGACTGTATATCTGTACACGTATAATATAGTGAATACGCAGTGATGTGATATACATATATATATAGTCAAGCTATTATGCTTTACTGAATTCCTAAATGCAACAAAGTGAAATGTTATATGATTCAAAAAAAATTTATCCCTTATTATAAATAGGACTATGTCTTATTCTATGAAATACATGATAATATGATATAAGTATAAGTGATAGACACAGGTATACGATGTTATAGTTTGTTTAGCCCAATCATAACAATAAGAAAATGACATAAGCATAAGCAAATGAAATGTTTATATGAATTAATATTATTTATATTCATGTGATATTGATAAATAGAATGACATGTAAAATGTGTACAAATGACGGTTATTACTTGTAACTGCGATTGGCTTGGTACTTTAGAGAGCTTTTGATAATTATTCTCATTGAGTTGCAACTCATCAAATTGCATTATTTTTCAGGAAGAGTCGTGTAATTAGCTCATTTTGGAGGTGCATACTATATAGAAGACATGGATCACAGGTCACCGGTCGAGCCTCACCAATCTCTCTCTTTGTATTGCATATATGTATAGGAACATGACATTTGTATTTTAGGTTGTGTATCTGCATATGTATAAATTTGTAAATATGTAATGACATGTAAATATGTATTTGGTCTTGACCTTTCTAACTAAAATAATTAAACATAGTATATGAATTGTTAACATATGTAATATATTATGTTTATAATAAGGATGTGTGGCTTAGCTCAACTGTTAAATGTTACCAAGTGATATTGATATATGATTCAAAAAAAATTTATCCCTCATTATAAACAGGATTATGTCTTTTTCTATGCAATATATGATAACATAATACAAGTATAAGTAATAGCCACAGGTATAAGGTGTTACATTTTCATAGGCACGATTGCGCTTTTACTTTCGCTCTAGTGAAATGTCTATGTGCGAGCGTGCATTACAGATAATTTTGTTTTTTCAATTTGTTCACTAAGTAATCGTTAGCCTATTGACTTAAAATTTTGTATGCTGCAAAAACAAACTTAGATAAACATATTAGTAACACTTAATTTGATTGTCGATGTCAAAATAAAGATCAATTATGCTAAAGTCAACAATCTCCTCCTTTTTTATTTTAACAATCAAACATATAAAAATAACAAAATTAAGCATACTGAGTTGAAATTCAGATATTATAAAATTATTATGTCAAGTTTCTAGATAATCTAATTTTGTTAATTCAATTTATATGGTCAACCAAAGTGTAAAAAGTCAAACTTTTTACTTAACTCAAAATACTACAAATATGTTTAGACTTTTTGCCATTTTGTTTTTCTCATATTTCTCCCCCTTTGTCAAGATAAAAAAGAATTCATGCAAGAATAATATCATATCATGCATTTAGGTCATAAAAGAAGAGAAAATATTAGGTATATATAAATTTAAACATTAAATACAACATAAAAGGGACATAAAAAAATAGAAAAATAATCAAACATTTTTAAAAGAAATAAGAAAAAAAATGAAAATGAAATGTTTGATGCATAATGTTTTTAAAAAATAGAGAAATGGCTTAAAAAGATAGAGAAAGGTCATCATTATTCTCATCTTCATATCCCTCTTCACTTTCTTCACTTGCAAACTTGTCATTGCATACATCCATGCCTAAGTGTGCTTGTAGGGTTTTCATATCCATGTGAAGATGCCTTGTCATTCTCATAAGCTTCATTTCCATAGAAAGTGGTTGAGATGGAGGGGGGTAGGGCTTGAATTCCATGCTCTTCCAAATCATAAACAAAATTATCACCATCCATTTTTATAGCCTTTGCACTTAAAAGATATTGAAGATCTATTAATTTTGAGGCATATTCCTCAATCTCTACATAATTGGTTAAATTGAAAGGAGTGAGGAGGTTGAAGTGGTTGGCTATTTTGGATATATGAAAAGTTACAAGAATGGTACCTCCCTTTGATGTAGCAATATGGTAGAGATGATCTATAAAAGCATAGAATATTCAACTTGCAACCCATGTACTAAGGCATATACAAAGAGAAGGTCTTTCTTACTAACTTTTTCATTACCCGATCCTCTTGCATGAATGAAGAAGGTGACTAATTGATGATAATACTAATGTAGGAAGCATTTTATATATTTGGCATTAGAGGATTTTTCAAAAGTGGACTCAATAGAAATTTCTTACCAAAATTCTGTGTATGTTTGAGCCATATCTTGGGGATTGAGAAGACCTTGTGTCTTGAATTTGAAGATGTTTGAAAAATATCCCCTTGTGAGTTGTAACTTTTGACCAAATAAGCTAAACTTTATGCCATAATATCTAGGCTCAATATTGGTATGTTTGTGGATAGAGAGAGAAGAAAGAAATTCTAAGGTTAAGTCATCATACCCATGCAATCTAGGCCAAATGAATTCACTCCATCCTACTTTGTTAATTGCCTCCTCAAAGAGTACATCAACATTCATTTTTCTTAGAAAGGAGAGAACGGCCAACTTGTTAGCTTGAATATCCCTCTCTTTCAATATCTCATACTGTGCTCTTTCTTCTTAGGAGAAGGCAGCAACAATCTACTCCATGCGTGGTGGTTGTTGAGTAACAGGGGTCAAAGCACAAGTTACTACTTTAGGAGCCATTGGAGAATAAAGAAGATGACTAAAAGATATGGAGTGATATGTTTTTTAAAGAGACAAAATTTGTACGCAAAAAGAAATGAGTGTGATCATGTAAATGGACTGAAAATCCCTTTATATAGACATGAAAAGGTGTTTCAAATGGTAATAAAATGTTTGGATGCCGAAATAAATGCAGAAAGAACGGTTAAAAAATTTATAGAATCACGCAGTTCGCGGTTGCGAATATAGTTTAGCAAGCGTGATTTTTTTTAACCATCCAATGGCTATATTTTCAAAAAAAATTGTGAACGCGAAGAGAAAATATCTGTCACAAAAACGGTTATAACGACTTTTGCAAGATTTTAAACAATTCGTAAGTGCAATTCTTAAATCTTGATCATGAATTACATGCACAAAAATAAAAAAGTCTTCAAACGAGATGTGAATGATTGCAATGGGGTGCTATGTACAAAATAGGATAATATAACACAGAATAATCAAATATATCAAACACATCAATCAAAACGAAAAGAGCAAGGAAAAAAATTGAGTTTAGAGAATACTTATCGTTATAGAGATCATTCCATGATCTTGAGGTACTTTTCATAGAAATTGAATTTTTCTCTTGTGATCTCTTTTTTTAAGTAGTTCTCCCTTATTTTATACCAAGTTTGAGTTTAATGGGGTTGATCACTTGAGAGAAGATATTTTGTTGAGCATATGCCATTGACCACTTATGGGCAACCTACAAAAGAATCAAACAATTTTTGGTACCCATTCAGATTTGGGTCCATGAGGGTTAACTCTAGAAGGTTCCTAATGAGACTTCCGTATAAAACAATGCTTGTTTATGTGTCCAAATCTCATACAATAGTGGCATTGCTTGGAGTTAAACATTTCTCACCACTTTGCATAGGGTTAAAGTTTCACAACATGAAAAGAATGTAAATATGAGCAAGCACAGTGTTGTATGGTATGTGTAACCTTATGTGCATGCCTTTTATATAAGAAGGTATGGTTGGTCTTTTGAAATTTCCCTCTTGGACCATGTGAGCTTTTACTACTCTTCTTTTGAGTAGTGGCTTTGGTGTGTGCCTTACCTTTCGCTTTAGAGCCAATTACCTCAATGAATGAGGTTTGTGGTATGCTAGCCTTAACAAATATTGAGCTAGGTGGAAATGATGATGATGTTGAAGCTCCATTAAAGCCTAGACCATCTCTCACTAGAGGAGGTCTTTAAGAAACGATAAGTGTATCCAAATTTTCCTTCCCTTTGTGAAATTTTGAAATTGAGTTTCTAAGCTCCTCAACCTCATTTTTTAAATTATTATTTTCTTTAAGCAATGAAGAGATTGAAGGTTTTGATGAAAGATCATCCAATGATTTCCTAAGAGATTCATTAGATGTTTTAAGCTCTAAAACAATTTTTTGTAGATCATCAAAATTATTTTTCAAATCCAAATACTTGTTTTTATGAAAAATACTTTTCTTTTTAAATTTCTCAATTTCAAGGTTCATAACTTCTATCAAAATATCATCATCATCATCATCAATGTCATTAAAGGATTGAGAAGTAGAACATACCTCATAGGAGTCCTCTTGTAACGCCATGAAGTAAGAGGCAACAAATTCTCCTTCGCTTGAGGAGCTTTCATCACTTGAGGGCTTATGCCTTTTTTGCTTCATGTATGAACTCCTTTTGTGTGTTGAGTACTTGGAGGATTGATTAAAGTTATTGCCATACCTTTTCTTTTCCTTAAGCTTTAATCTTCTCATAAGAGCTTTCATCTTCATAGTTCTTTGAATTTGAATCTTTGAAAGCTAAAGCCTTCTTCTCCTCTTGAAGCTCTATCTCCTTGTCTTTTGGCAAAGCCATCTCATGTGTGAGAAGTTTGCCAATGAGCACATTGGTGGACATTTTACTTAAATCATCATTGGCTTCCTCAATGGCGACAACTCTTAACCCGTACTCCTTGTGGGAAGACTTCTCAAAATTTTGTTGTTGTTATCTTCAAGCTTAAGGTGCTTCCCAGCCTTTCTTAAGTTGTTGATAATAGCAAGGAGTTCGTTGGTCATGTCGGTGATAGACTCAAAGGATTTCATCTTGAAAAGCTTATATTCAGACATGAGCAATTGGATTCTCTTGGACCTCACTTGTTTAGTCCCTTCATAGTAATTCTCCAAGGTTTTCAAAATGCCATGAGCGCTTCTACAATGCAACACTTTGAGACTATCTTCTTGAGGAATGGTGGCAAGGAAAATTGCCATTGCTCTTTTGTTTCTTCCATTTGCCTTCTTTTGAGCATTAGACCAATCATCCCGAGAAATTTCTTCCTCTACACCTTCCACTTCCTTGGTTGGTGGCTTCCACTCCTTGTAGATAATATCCCACAAATCGATGGACTCACTATCCATAAAAAGCTCCATTTGAAGCTTCCATTGAGCAAAGTTTGCACCATCAAAAATAGGGAAATGATTGCCAACTTCACCCTTCACCATTTTGATCTTTTCTCTCGCACTTAAGCCTTGAATAGAGAGACCAAGGCTCTGATACCAATTGGTGGCAAATAGAAATTTTCGGCTTAATGGATTTCTTTCAGTGTTTGAGCAATGTGCAAATAAAATATAGAAAGTAAAGGACAAAGAGAAGATTGCACATAAGGATTTATAGAGGTTTGGGTGTCAACAAACTCTAGTCCTCTTCCCAATCGCAATTGGGAGTTCTACTATCTCAACTTGAGATTACAAGAGAGTTTCCTAGCTAACTCACAACAAGAGAGTTTTCCTAGATCACCCACAACTAAGTGTTTTCTCAAGGCTCACACCGAACCCAAATCCCTTGTGTTTTGAACAGGTTCACACACAATCCAAACAAGAGTTTTTCTCACTAGGATCACTCTTACAACCTATACCCAAGTGTTTAAGGTTAACACTTCAACCTTTCTTACAAAAGAGATGAGAATTAAAATTGCAAGAGTTTTGGCACACTTAAAATCGAGCTCTTATGTTTTAAGGCCTTTTGGAGGTCTATTCATAGTGTTTACCTTCTAATTAGTTGTTACATATGGTGCCAAAACTATTTCTAACATTCTAAAAAAGATTGACTAAAAGTTGTATGACATTGACAGTTTCTCGGTCAAGAAACCATGTTTCCCAGTCCGGAAATTCATATATTTGTTAGAGCCTTACATGTGGCAGCCTTGGATTTGTCCTTTTCTTCAATGGCTCTTTAACGACTAGTCTCAGTCAAATTTCCTAGTCGGGAAAACATGTTTCTCAATCGGGAAACTATATTTCCCTATCATGACAACTTTCTGGAACTTTTGGAATGCTGAAATCGAGCACTTCCCGAGGGGGAAACTTTTTGTCCCAGAGGGGACATTTTTCCCGAGAGGGAAACTGTCCATCAATTTTTGACCGATTTGTTCACTAAGCAAATCAAATCCAATTGACTTGAAATTTTGTACACTATCAAAACAACATTAGTTGAAGACATTAGTAACATTTAATTTGATTATCAAGATCAAAATATAGATCAATCACCCTAAGGTCAACAAGTCCTAAGGACAAGATCTAACATCACTCGAGCTAGGTGTGATGTAGTCAGTTTAGTAGGAGTTGACATATTGTACATACACTGAACCAAGTGGGGTATAGAATGGTGAAATGATTAATTGCACATAAATTATTTATGGAAAGGTTCGTAGTCAAACTACTGACTTTCAGATCAATTGGGGGTAATGATGTATTGCTAGATACTGCTCATGACTTGCTTACATTATTTGATATTTTAAGTGGCCAACATAATAGGAACCTAATAGGTCACACACTTTAGAAATGTGAAGATTGAGTAAAATGCCTTCGGATGGAATCCAAAATATGAGAGAATTATTTCAAGTCAAATCGTAATAAGATTGTGGGAAAAATTTGCTCAGGGGCGGGGGCTGAAGGGCCCGCATGTGCTCGCCAAGCAGGTTAGTGTGCAACAGCACGCTAATCCCTTTAAATTAGCCAAGTTGACCATTTTATTTTGCCAACCTTTCATTTTCTCCTCTCTTCAACTTTGATCTAGTTTTCTGAATTTATTTTGGATCTAAAAGACCCCAAAAGACAAAAAATAAACAACGAAAAGTTTTTGGGAGAAGAAAAATTTTTGGAGACAAAAAGAAAATTTAAAGAGCTTAAAGCCATCTCCCTAGTGATTTCATCCTCTCATCTTCACGTGAATATTGTTAGAGACAATCCAAGATTGGATTGTTGTGGTTTGCTACATCCCAACAAGGTGTGAAGTTGAAGAAAAATCAAGAAATTATACAGGTATAAATTCTGAATTTTCCTATGTTCAATTAGTTTTAATTGGCACAAGCTGATTCTTTTGTTTCGGGTTTTGAAAAATTTTAAATTTCACTGTGTAATATGTATGTGATACATGTTCAAAACTTATCACAAGATATGTAGGGTGAAATGAAGGAAACAGGAAACTTGAGATCTCTATTATCACAAAGAGAATTTAGTAATGATACTTATGTATGTATATTGTGGGGCTACTAACCCAATTGTTTATAAGCAAGGCTTAATGCCCATATTAAGTATTGATAGTTGTAATGAACCAACTCTATAAAAGTCCTTAAAGTGTTAGGAGAATAGCACAAAAGAGGTATACTTGAGAACTTGTAAATGACCAGATGTGTGCATAAATGGTGCTAAACATGCTTGTTTGATAAAGGTAACATTATGAATTATGAAAGCTTAAAATGGCATATTCAAATGTTAGGGAAGTTAATTTGGGAATATGAATATGTATAAAATATAAAATGAGCATGAAAATGGCAAATATGTTTGTAAATGTGAATTGTGTTAATAGCTTGGGTTATTGAGCTTGGTTGTGAACCTATTATGCAATGATTTGAATTATGTAAACTTATGTATGATTGTATAAAATGCCCATGAATGATTGTTATTTGTGTGTAAGAAGTTTTAGAATTTTGACTAAATTTAATCATAGGAACAAGTTAGGCCTTTCAAAACTAGCCTCATAACCAAGCTGAAAACTATTATGGCCATAAATCTTCCGTGAAAACATTATTCATAGCAAAAGTAATCTTTGTTCAAGTGATGTTTTAGTAGGTCCAAAACATGCTGAATATGCCTAAATGATAGAGTATGATGTTATTTTATATAAGAATATGTTATGAACCTAAATATGATATGTGAACATGAATATTTTAAATGTACAATGATGGAAGCATAAAGGAATGGAATTAAAATGAGAGAATGCAATGATATAAATGTCAATTTCTCTAACTAGGACTACTTTAGGGTAGTTGGTGCTCCATTAAGGGGATAGGTGATACATATCGATGAGCCTTTGAGTAAGGACAGGGAGAATGGAGCTTGGTAAGCATCCTTGTTTCTGGTACTCACAGATTTTTACTCAGTCAAGATATTTCAAGCTTGGTAAGCCTTCTTGACTTGAGATTCTAATGAGTAGGATGTGTCAGACCCGTCAATCTAGAATCTAATCTACGAGCAAATTTTGAAATTCCTTCGAAAGGAGAACTAAACCATAAATAAATAATAAATGTATATATAAGAAAAAAAAATCTATATGGTATGAGACTTACTAAACAAAAACAAACACCATTATGAAAAATAGATTATATTGTGAATATTGATGTATTCAATTATATGATTGTTAGATAAAGGGGTTGAAATTATAGGAATTGGAAATTTGTAAGAGACATTTTTTTTTAATAAAAGAAAGTGATGAAGACTTTATTAGATATTTTGGGTTGATTAAATAAATAAGACAACTAAAGACTAAGAGAGAGTTTTTTTTTTATGTCATATCATGTCATGCAAGGTGCCATGTGGTACACATGCATTTTAA
>CATIWF010010213.1:0-22612 GCA_949630135.1 Balakata baccata | reverse complement strand
GAATGCTTGCTTGAGATTGGCATCGTTGGCTCCATTTAGAAGGTAGAACTTCTGAGTCATTCTTTGGTAATGCTTATCAAGATCCTTTCGTAAAAGGGAGCAGCATTTCATCTTAAAGAATTCATCTTTTCAACACTTAATGTCTATATTTCTCCCTTTAGGTTCTTCGATTTTGGATTTCTCTTTGGATACCGAATCTGCCTTTCCCTTAGCAACATCATAAGTAGCCTTATTTCCACCCTTAAAATCATTCTTTCCATCCCTTTTCCAAGTAGGATTAAAGTTAGAATAAGGTTTGGAAACATACCTTGCTGCCCCTTTTTCTTGGAGTTGCTTTTTTCCACCTTGATGGCAATGTGCACCATCTCTTCTAACACCACATAAGGTTGTAAATCCACTCGGTCAGCTATCTCCTTGTTTAAACCAGCCAAGAAACATGCCATAGTAGTTTCCACATCCTCCTCTATATCGGCCCTAGTCATGATCATTTCCATCTCCTTGTAGTAATCATCCGCACTCCTACTACCTTGTCTAAGAACCTGAAGTTTTTGCACAAGTTCCTTATGAAAATGCCTTGGTACAAATCTCTTCCTCATTAGAGACTTGAGATCATGCCAAGTCTCAATTGGGTACTCCAAGTTTCTTCTCCTACTAGTAACCAATTGGTTCCACCAAGCAATAGCATAATCTGAAAATTGAGTAACCGCAAGCTTAACCTTCTTCTCCTCACTAAATTTATGACAATCAAATATGAGTTCCACCTTCTTTTCCCATTGTAAATAAGCCTCCAGATATGATTTCCCTTGAAAATGAGGTATTTTAAGTTTAATGTTGCCCAAATTCCTATCTACCAAATCATCATTGACTTGGTTTCTACCATAAAATGGATTTTCTTGCATTCTTCCTCGGCCTCTTCTTCCTCCACCTCTAGGTACACCCATTCCAACAAAAGCATCATCATCATCATCATCATCATCATCATCATCTTTATTGTAATCCATGTATTCAACTTCCACATCATCTGCTTGAGGTATTCAGTTTCTACCTCCCCTATTTCCCCCCATTGTGATTTAGTGTGGCTTGTTCAACAGCTTGTAGCCTTGCCTCCATGCGCTCTAATATGTCCATCATAGCCACCATATTTCTATTAAGACGTGCAAACTCTCCTTGTTGAGCCTCACGCAGTCTGGCTTCATCAATATGACCAGCATCATTTTCTCCACTTTAGTTTGACATTGCTACAAAAGAATGTTAGAAAACAAAGAGAAAAAAGAAATAATTCAAGGACCTCACAAACACTCCCTCACGTGTTTCACCTCAAATGATGTGGGGTGGTCACTCCTGTTTAACTCAAACAAAATGTCACTCAAGGCTTACTCACACCGCTCTAGCTAATTCTTTTATGTTCTCAGGTGAATCACACTTTTTAGAACAATTCAAATATTTGAAGCAATTCAAGTAGAATTCCAAACTGAAATTAAAAAAAAAACAAGCTTGAAGCAATTCAGTCAATGAAAAAAAAATTAACAAATCAGAAGCAATAAATTAGGAAACTCAAATAGATGCAAAAGATATGTAAAAGAAGAAACAAATATTTGCCTTGAATAAGAAAGAAACGAATTTAGAAGGTATATTTTTTTAAGAAGAAAACCAAATCTGCCACAATAAGCAATATTCCTTAATGAACAAGGAATGTAATGATATGACAAGATATATATAGATATGGCAATTAGAGACCAAATAGGAAATTAATAATTAATTCCTAAATCAGACCTGCCAATAGTCCTTAATGAGCAAGGATGTAATGATATGCAAATCAGACCCGATTAGGGAATTAAACACTCAAGAAATCTGAATTCTGCCTTCGTAATCACTTCTTTTTTTTGAATATTTTATTTTCGTTTTTTTTAAACCTTAACTACAATTGCAAATTTGAATTTCAGAAAGCAAACAATTGATTTAACCAAAGGAAAAAAAGAACAAGTCAAATGAACGCAAGAAATAGGATTAAAGAACGCGAATTATAAAGGATAAAACTTGATCTTGAGCCAAATCTCTGATACCAAATGATATTAAACCTCCATGAATAAGCTTGAGAACCCCTTTATATATATATGAACCCCAAAGCATTAACATGAAAACCCCAAAACTCAATTCAGCAACAATCCCTAAGACGGCTAGAAGTCAGATTACTTAGATAAGATGATCAAGAATTAGAATAAAGAAATGATACTTCCCGAGTCTGGAGGGTGTGGAACGGGTTTGGCCAGGTGGCACACAAAGTCGAAAGAGACTGGTGGCTCTTGTTTGATCCAAGATAAAGGAATAGAGGTGCGCCTCTGCGATCAGCTTAAGCTTTTGGTAGAATGGTAAGCGCTCTTTCTAATTAAGCGTGTTGTGACAGGGGTAGTGACCTATTAGGAATTGCTTGGCTCAAGGCGGTTAAATAGCCGATTAAGTGTTCTTGAGCAGGGTCAGTACCAGGATGGGTGACCGTCTGGGAATACCTTGGCCCAGTCGCATCATTTGGTATCAGAGCTTGAAGTTAGGTCCGGATCCTAGTTCCATGTGCTAGGTTCGAGGATGAACCTCCTTAAAGAGGGAGGGAATGATATGTCCCTGGACTAGGGGGGGGGGTGTGGAATGGGTTTGGCTAGGTGGCACACAAAGTTGAAAGAGACTGGTGGCCCTTGTTTGATCCAGGATAAAGGAATAGAGTTGCGCCTCTACTATCAGCTTAAGCTTTTGGCAGAATGGTAAGCGCTCTTTCTAGTTAAGCGTGATGTGGCAGGGGCAATACCATGATGGCTAACTTCTTGGGAAGTGCTTGGCTCAAGGTAGTTAAGCGATCGATTAGGCATTCTTGAGCAGGGTCAGTACCAGGATGGGTGACCGTCTGGGAATACCTTGGCCTAGTCGCATAAAATCTAATAACCGAAGCATATGGATCTCACTTATGCGAGTCCTCTCATCTTGTGTTTTTGGACACATGGATTTCTAGAAATTTATCCCATGAGACATAGGAATGAATCCTCTCTTGGATTGCTCCATGCTAAACTCTTTAGCACCTTGTCTATGTAGATTTTTATCCTCAATATGTAGGTTGCTTCTCTAAGGTCTTTCATGGAGAAATTCTTTGATAGCCATATTTTAACATTTTGAAGGACCGAGGCATCATTCCCTATCAATAATATGTCATCTACATAAAATATCAAGAAACAAATGCACTCCACTTACCTTATAAATACATGGTCCATCTGGATTTTGTGAGAAACCAAACTCTTTGATTGTCTCATCAAAGAGAATGTTCCAACTCCTGGATACTTGCTTCAATCCATAAATGGATCTTTGAAGCTTGCATACCTTTTGACCATCTGTAGATGTGAAGCCCTTTGATTGTATCATAAACACCTCATCGGTTAGATTTCCATCAAGGAAAGCCGTCTTCACATCCATTGGTCATATCTTATAATCATAATGAGTAGTAAGAACTAGGAGTATCCTAATGGATTTAAAGCTTAGCTACAGGAGAAAAGGTCTTGTCATAGTTAATTCCTTGCCTTTGATGATAACCTTTTGCTTTTAGCCTAGCTTTGTAGGTAACAACATTACCCTCTATGTCAACCATGTCAATATTCTTCTTGAAGACCCATTTGCACCCAATGAGGTTAATCCCCTCAAGTGGGTCAACCAAAGTCAATACTTGGTTTTCATACCTAAAATCCATTTCTAACTTTATGGCTTTTAGCCATTGGTTAGAATTTGAACTTTTCATAACTTCTTCATAGGCTGTAGGTTCATCATTCTCAATGAGCAATATGTCATTCTCATTGTTCGAGAGGTTCCCTAAAGGCAATAACCTTAGGCACTTAATGTATACATTTATATAGGCATTCTTGCATTATATCGGTATTCATGCATACATGAATTGATTTAGATCTTAAACCGAATAATGTAGTTCATGATATATAACATATCATGAAGGAAATTATGATGGTGATATTTCTATCATGTGTAATTGTGTTTGTATCTAAATTATCCATAGTCATAGGATTAACGAGATGCGACATTGTTAATCTGAAAAGGCTAGCACATATTATATTTCTTGATTGGATTAAATGATACGTCCTGGGTCTGGGGGGGTGTGGAACTGGTTTGGCCAGGTGGCACACAAAGTCGAAAAAGACTGGTGGCCTTTGTTTGATCCAGGATAAAGGAATAGAGTTGCGCCTCTGCTATCAGCTTAAGCTTTTGGTAGAACGGTAAGCTCTCTTTCTGGTTAAGCATGCTGTGGTAGGGGCAGTACCATGATGGGTGACCTCTTGGGAAGTGCTTGGCTCAAGGCGGTTAAACGGCCAACTAAGCATTATTGAGCAAGGTCAATACCAAGATGGTTAACCATTTGGGAATACCTTGGCCCAGTCACATCATTTGGTATCAGAGCCTGAAGTTGGATTCGGATCCCACTTCCGTGTACCAGGTTCGAGGATGAACCTCCTTAAAGAGGGAGGGAATGATACGTCCCAGGTCTGGGGGGGTATGGAACGGGTTTGGCCAGGTGGCACACAAAGTCGAAAGAGACTGGTGGCTCTTGTTTGATCCATGATAAAGGAATAGAGTTGCGCCTTTGCTATCAGCTTAAGCTTTTGGTAGAACGGTAAGCATTCTTTCTGGTTAAGCGTGCTTTGGCAGGGGCAGTACCATGATGGGTGACCTCTTAGGAAGTGCTTGACTCAAGGCGGTTAAGTGGCCGATTAAACGTTATTGAGCAGGGTTAGTACCAAGATGGGTAACCGTCTGGGAATACCTTAGCCCTGTCGCATCATTAAGTAGTAGATATAAAAAACTGTAAATATGAGATGTTTAAAGTTAACACAATTTGTGTACTTCACTCACCACTGTTGATTCATTATCATTGGCTAAATACTCAACATGAGTGATGCTTTCACTTTCAATCACATTTACAGTGGCTTGGTCTTTATAGTCACCTTCTTTACTCTACTGACAATGACACTCTCATCTTGCTTTTGCTCTTTTGGATTCTCTTTTTCTTCAACATTAGTCCCTTGTTTTACCTCATTTTCTCTCATCTCAGTCTCACATTTTTTGTTTCTCTTTGACAAAATCTTCGTACACTTCTTTAGGTGTTGAAGATGCAAGTGCCACTTTTCTACCATCTCTCACAAAAGTATATTGATTTTTAACATCATGGATAGTGCCTCTTTCATGTTGCCAAGATGTTCCTAACCAAATGTAACATTCTTGCATTGGAATTACATCACACAACATTGATCATAATATTTTCCAATGGAAAATGCCACTAACACTTGCTTATACACCATAACATCCCCATATTCTTTCAACCATGGAATTTTATAAGGCTTAGGATGTTTAGTGCATTGCAAACCAAATTTCTCAACTACTGCACCACTAACTTTACTAGTACCTATCTCCCCATCAATCTTCATATGACACACCCTGCCATTCATCATATGACATCTAGTGTGAAAAGTGTGGATATAAAAATAAACATGGTGATAATCCTGCAAAAGACTATTTGAAATCCTTGCAACAGTCCCTCATGTGTTTCAGTCAAAGGATGTAAGACTCCTTGTGAAAAGTCACAAATGGCTTTTACCCTCTTGTTGGTCCAACACTCACAAACCTTTTACCGCTCTATTCCCTTCTTAGACTTGCATTTCAGAATTGACACAACTCAAATAAGGCACCACAAAGCAGCAATTTATAAGGGATTACAATGATAAACGTATCAATAAAAAGTAATACAAAAACTAGAAGCAAAGTAATGAAAAGAAAGCAAAGAAAAGACGAATTCAGTATATTCACACACTGATAAAGAATGAGGTGTGCAGATTTATTATATATGTTATTTGAGTAATTTGGAATGCAAAATGACTCAACTAATGTGATGGAAACAAGTAGGACATCAATCAATAATAGAAAACAAAGAATACAAATAAATTGACAAAACTAGGAAAATTAAGTATAGATGTTCAATCAATAATAGAAAAGAAAGAATACAATAAATTGACAAAACTAGGAAAATTAAGTATATATGTTCTCTTTCCCTAATAGAATTCGAACTAGAACCTATAACTCACTAGATCAGCCACAAATTGAAGGCAAATAAGCTAATCAAATGCCTACTTACAAGTCTTTTCCCACCTATTGCACTATTTCCAGCAATAAGCAATGAAATCTCAACTTATCGGTCAATATGAAACCAAACAATTCCAATTACGAACTTCACTCAAAAGTGCTCAACTTCAATTTTAATCGTGAAAGAGCAAATATAGTGAGCAGAAACTTAAGTATATAAGTGTGCAATCAATTGAACCAAAATAACCCCACTTTTTGCAATCAATGGCAATATGCACGAATCTTCTTTCATTTTTCCTTTTTTTTTTATAATTATAATTGAGTCAACACGAAATTATCTAATAACAACTTGTTAAAGCCAAAGAAACAGCGAAAATCAATCAAAACTACATAAAGAGATAACATAGGCAGAATTTGGTTTTCACATTTCACAAGGAGACATGAACGAATTTTATGATGGATAAACCTATGCTCTGACAACAATTTGATGCAGAAACCCAAGATTATAATGAATTCGAAACCCCAACACACAAATTCAGCATGAAACACAAATCCTAGGTAAACTGGTTTTATCCTACTGAACCCCTAATTGACATGCAATCAACAACTTAGAAGATAGGATAGAAGAAAATAAGAAGAGAATAAATGCCACAAAGTAAATACCTTGATAAGTTCACTCAATTCTTAATGCAACAAAAGAAGAAAACCCCTTTCTTGCAAAATAAGCTACTCACCAAGATGCACGACCTAAGAAGGGTATTTATACACTCAAGGAGCTGCCTAACCCTAATTAAAACAAGGGGCATGTTTGGATGCCCATTATATCCTAAGAAGCAAAAAATACATTAGTAAAGTCCAACCAATTGTGTTTTAATTGAATGGGTGGAATTAGATTGGCCTTATTAGGCCTAAACTTAAAAACATAACTAAGTAACCCATACATAAGAACCATGTTAATGAATAGTCCATAAGTCTTCTCCATGGCCAAGTTGGACATGGACTCCAATGCTGGCTTATAAAGCCACCCTTCCATAAAATGCTTCATATAGCCTTGAAATACCATTTTGAGCTTCCTAGTATGTGCTCTAGTGATTGGTCACTTGGCACCTTTAAGTGCTCATCTTCACTTCCAGTGGCCCTATGTTGGCCTATGTCTTCAATGGCCCCATGCTGGCCCATGTCTATAGTAGCCTTATGCTGGCCCTTTGTAATGCGGAACCCCAAGAACAAGCCTTGAAACCCCTCAACAAAGTTAAGGCAAACAAACCTTTGAGTTATGGTGATCAACAATTGCAACCTTGACCCTAGCTAAATTAGTAGCAAGAACCAAGATTATGAAGTAAAAGAATAGCAAACGCCACAATCATAAATACTTGATAAGTTTAACAATTCTTTAAAGTGATTGAAAGAGCAATCTTGCACTCTCAATTATAAAGAAAATACTTAAAGTTTATTAATTGACAAAAGATTAAGTAAGATACACGCCCAAGACTTATTTATAGGCCATAGATAGTAGTATAGTTTCCTACATGGAAAAGGAAAACTTAAATCCTATCCTAATCCCATAGCCCAAAGTTTATCCTAATCCTAATCCTTACATGATAAGGAGAGCTAAAAGATGAAGATAAATTAAATCCCTTAAATGTAGGGATAATCCTAATCTAACCTAAATCCTAATTGACGTTTGCCTTAGCTTATTAGCCCTTGACCTAGTAATTGCACCACTGGGCATGACAAGTGCATCATCCTCCTTGAGTGAAGATTGGCTCATATATCCTTGATCCACATTACCTTATCTCCTGTGGTCTTATGTTGGCCCATGTCTCCAGTGGCCCTATGCTAGCCCATGTCTCCAATGGCCCCATTGCTGCTCTCTTATGGAGAACATTACTTAGAAATTCTTGCACGAGGTAGACATGTGTTGAAGATTGTATTCAAGGACATATTAGAGTAATGAGTCTCATGGACAAGAAACTAACATCACTTGGAGTAGGTGTGATATAGTCAGTCTAGTAGGAGTTGACACTTGTCTATACTTTGAATCGACTGGAGTATAGTGAAGTGAAAGGATGAATTGCAAGAATAATTGTTATGTGGAAGGGTTCAAGTCAGACCATTGACCTTTCCAGATAATTAGGGGTCAAGATGTGTAGTTAGACATCGCTCATGACTTGCTCAAATTATGTGATACTTTGAGTGGCTAACATAACTATGAACTTATTGGATTACACTCGTAGAAGACTATAATAAAAGAGTAAAATGGGCTTTGGATTTGATCCAAGTTGAAGAGAGAGAAAATATTGGATTGAACAGATTTGTGGACGTGGAAAAATTTTCCAGATGCGAATGGCGTCACAAACATGAAATGTTTAGTGTGCATGCGAAAGTGGGCTGGGCCAGTAGGCTTGCCAATACACAACAGCGTGCTGCAGCACTGGCCTATGTCATGGCTGTGAATATATTCATGGGCGTGACACTAGCGACAGCCTCAAAAGTTGTGTTTTGATTCTAATTGGATTAGAATTCCTATTTTGGTATTTTCGGTTCTCCAACCCTAATAAGCCTTAAAGAACATATAAATACAAACTTTAAGGTCCAAAACAATGGCTGCCCACTTGAAGAAAATTAATTTAGAATTAATTCTCTTCTTCTTCTTATTCTCTATTGAACAATAAATCATATTAGCACCTTAGTTGTTTGTTCACCCATTGGTGTCACCAGTTTCTTTCTTCCTTTTCGTGTGGATCACTGATATAGACAATTTGGCTTTTGGATTATTATGGTTTGCTACAACCCAATAGGAAGGGAAAGCTTACAAATTTGAGAAGATCAAGAATCAAAATAAGATAATCATCTTCATCCAAGTGTTTGTTAAAACTATTTTTAATATAAATAGGATGATCCATTGGTTTTAGGATTTCTAAAATTTTAAATTTCCAATGTGCTATGTATGTGATGTAGGTTAGAAGCACAACAATAGTATTAAAGTCACCCTATGTAAATTAATTTTGGATTAATTGAAGTAAACAATGAGAATTGTTGTAAAAGGAACAACTTGGATTCCCTTCTTCCACTAAGAACGAATTTAATTCCATTTGCCCTCAAATTTTAAATTTTATTCGTGGACATATTAATATGATGAGGTGCAGTTAATTAAATTGATTGAGGGGCTGTTCGATTTTAGATGGTTAATTTGATTAATCAAACATGTTTAGAGAATATTTATGATGTGCTTTAACTTCTGGATAGCCACTTAATTGGATCAAAAATCGTTTTTGATCATTACACAAAAGGACTATACACGACTAGGTTTTTGTGTCATATATGATGGACTGTTTTATGTTGTTTGATTTATTATGATGGTCAGCACCGTAATACATGTTTATATGATTGACATGAAGTTATTTTGATGTCAACTGCATGTTAAAACTGAATTAAAATCGTCCTTGAAATTCCATGTAAATCCAAGTTCAACTATGACTCAATTTAGGTAATTTGCGTAGTCGGTTTTGGTAATTAAGTTCTTAATGATTTGGATTTTCTAATAAACGAATTTAATTATTTTGAATTGATTCTAAGATGCCTAAATTGATGAGAATGAATTCTGGATTTTTTTGGAATTATTTGGGAAGAATTTAATTTGGATTAAGAAAGTGTTCTCTAATCCTAGTATGACTAAGTGTGTAATTGTAATTAGGACTTTTGAATCATATTTGGCATCATATTAATTTTTAATTAAGGTGATTTAATTATGAATTAACTAATGATCATATTAATATTTGATTTTTAATGGGATTTAAAATTAAAATTGTTTTTAGATTATGCATACAAACAAAGTGGGATAATCTAGTTTGACTATGTAGGCAATTTTAGGAATTAATTTGATATGATCAAACATATACCCAAATTGCATTATTTCCTTTTAGAAAGTATTTCTAATATATTCATTTAATAAGATTAAATGATTAGCTATGATAAATTTCATTAAAGACCAAATAATTAAATATTAAGTTTCAAAAGTTGAAACTAGAGGAAACCCAAATAGTTTCTTTTGTGACTACCTTTAATTTTGCATTAGAGAATGCATGCTAAGGGTATGAAATGGCATGATGGATTGATTATGGACTAGACCAATGTGATTTATCATGCATGGATTTTTTTTGTTTTTGGTAATAGGGCCTGCAAGTCTCTGCCTTTTCTTAACTTCTTTTACGTTTCTCTTCTCATTTTACTCCCTTAAAGTGTAACTTGTGGCTTTCTTATGAAGAAACTTTTGTAATTAGATTATATAAGATTAGGATAAAATTGAAGTGCAAAGGAGAAAGAAGCTATGGAGTTGGAGCCAAATACAAGAAGACTTAGAATAGAAAATTGTTTTCTATTTCAAAATTTTAATCTCATACGTCTACCTAGGTTTGACCTATTCAATCCTTTCATGGCTCAAAGGATTGATGTTAGATATATCCATAATCATGACCATATAAATATAGAAATTATCCTATATATCTAGATTGTGATGTATGGATATATTATGCATACCAAGTATGATGAGACTAATAAAACAAAAATCTCTCATTAAATCATATTAAGACTAACTCCTTTCATTACTATAGCAAGAAATAGTCCTTCTAGAGTTTGGATTGTTGAGCATACTCAAGCCCACTCTATAAGTATATGTTCGAACCATTGAAATATGATTAATCAGTTGGATTTAACTAGTTCCAGTGCCTTGTTGAGCACACTCAAGGTTAATGTGAATTGGAGGTGGTGTTAGATAAATGTACATGGTATTTGCACATATCAAGAATTAATAGCCCAATGATTTATGCACACATCAAAGAGTTGATAGAACAATTTGGTAGTTACATAAAAAAAGCAACCTACTAATCAATCAATGATGGCTTTTTGAACACACTCAAGGACAATCTTAGTTGAGATTGGATAAGTTGCATAAAATGTAATTGATATGAGATATCTGCCAATTGACCTAAGATGGCTTGTTGAGTACACTCAAGGTCATTCTTAGTTGAGATTGGATACAGACCACTAGAAGAACTTCCAACGGGTTCTCTCGGATTCATAGTGAGGGCTATGGATTAACAATAAAATATTAGAACCATAATGTGCGTTTATAAAAGACTTAATAATCATGCATTTAGTTCGTTCTTCTACAATCTCGTTCTTTACGTCTAGGTTAGAATCATTTCATTTAATGTGAATCTATATTCAACCCCGAGTCAAAAATATTGACTTACCTGAACTTCCTTGATTGGCTTAAAGTTGAGAAAGGTTCTCAAATTTGAAAGGATTGCCTACGTCTAGGAAGAGCCATTTTCTGTCCTTCCTAATAGAAATGCCTATGTTATGAAAAATTGGCATACAAGAAAATGGCTCTATGTCATCCAAACTTCAAAGTAGTCATTTCTATCACGAAATGCAAACATGAGATGTGATGCAGAAGCCCAAGAACACTCATTGAAACCCCTCTACAAAGTTAAGGCAAACAAACCTTTGAGTTATGGTGACCAACGGTTGAATTTGGCCCAAGCCAAACAAGTAGCAAGAACTAGGATTATAAGTGCAAAGAATCCAACTCAAGCTAAACAAAGTAGCAGGAACCAAGATTATAAGAAAATAAGAATAACAAACACAACAAGCAAGATTACTTGATAAGTTAGCATTTCTCAAAAGTAATTAAAAGATGCAATCCAGCCTCTCTTAATTAAGAAATACTCAAATTCGTTTTTATTCATAAGCTAATGACTTCACATGCCTAGATGACTATTTATAGTCCCAAAGTGTTAGTTTCCTCGTTGGAAAAGGAAAACTAATGTTACTCCTAATCTAATCCCTAAAAGATAGCTTCTTAACCCTTAAAGATAGGGATTTACATTCAATCTTATCTAGATCTCTTAAAGATAGAGATGATATAATACAATCCCTTGAAAATAGGGATATAACAACCAACAAACCAAATCCTAGACAAATAAGGAAAACTACTAGAAATAGGAAAAGTAGATCCAATCTAATTATACAACTTGGACCATATGAATTTGGTCTTAAAATAACATATTAGAACCCAAACAATAAGCCCAACATGCTTTCCAAGATTGCCCATAAGTTGTGCACATGCCTTGCACATGATTCTTTAAGTTGCACATGTATTGCACATGATTCTTCAAATCTGTCCACTTGTTTTGATGGACTTGGACATTTTGTAATTAAGCCCAATTGACTTGAATGTTCATGAAAGACTCCCTTGATCTTCACTTTAGGCTTCCCTTTTTGTATAGTTGGCCCATGACCTTGATAAAGCTCCAAATCTGCCTCCTTTGGTTTCAAACACGACCAATTGCATTTTGGATCACCTCAAAGGACTTTTGAACTTCCTTTGAGCCCATTTGGATGATGTAAGACTCCTTCAATTCATTGATGCAAAATACCTCTTCATGCTTGTTATCTGTGCATACATCAAGAAGCACCTTCTCCTTCAAGTATTTTTATAATTAAGGTAATATTGTTTCTAATACATGAGTATTAGATACTGTATATTGGTCCAACATATACATGATATGCAAGACTTAAGGAACAATAGATAGCTCAAATGGGAGAGTGAAAGATGTCTTACTGAACATTAGCTAGATGAGTTTATGTTTTGGCACTTCCTAGTGAGTTTGCTATAAGAATCAGACAATTGCTAGTTTGTTTCAGTTTTATTAAGAATATTTTGTTTAATAGTTGAACAAAAGTTTTTCATTTAATTATTAAGAGCAATTGTTGTTCTCTATCATTGATTGATATTCTTTCTTAAACTTAAAACATTTTGCAATAGAATTTATATTCTTTGTATGTTCAATTCTATCATGAAAAATCAAAATAAATGGTTGATAACCTAAAACTATCAATTTTATGGCATTGTCAACTTGGCAATATAAAGAAGAGTCACATGGCTAAGTTACACAAGTATAGTGACTTAAAGTCATTTGATTATGGATCATATGACATATGTGAATCTAATTTGTTAGACAAGACAAAATCAACTTTTAGTGAAAAAGTGATCTTGCGAATGGGCTTATGGGCCTTATGGATATAGATGTATGTGGTCCAATATTCATGCACGCCATAGATGGTTATATCTACTTCATTACCTTTATTTGTGATCGCTCATAATTAGGGTAATTGTATCTAAAAGCAGAGAAATAACTTGATAAAAGTATAAAGACTTTTAGATTTGGATCAAAGTGAAGAATAATTAAGCCAAAAGTTTCAAGGTTATCCAGGAGATAAATGGATTTTATCTCAATGGACTCCACCTTACACGCCGTAACACGGTTGTTAGACATGGTGAGGTTTAAGATGAGTTTTGCAAAACTCCTTAAGTTCTTTTTAGGGTCATGCACTGAAGACTATAAGTCAGTTGATGTTGCTTCATATAAGATATGAAATAACATAAAGCTTATTATTTTATAAAAGAAAGATTAGGATTGTCCTGCTTATAGGAAGTGGATAATGTTAAATAAGTAAGAAGCTGACCTAACCAAGTGTCTATTTGTAGGATATTCAAAGGGACATTGGATATCAGTTTTACCACACTTTGGAACGAAAGATTCTTGTTTCAAAGTATGCTATCTTTTAAGAGAAATAGTTTCTTCTAAAAGAAAATAGTGGGAGTAAGATTGAACTTGAAGTTCAAGATGCTTGAATGGACACGAATCAACTGACAAAATCCAAATCTATTATTCATATAGATGAACCAATAGTAATACCTTATGAAACACAAGATCTTTATAAATCTAGTAGGATACAAATTGTTCTCTTACAAGTGAACAAAAGGTCGTATTGCTCAATGTGCCTACTACTTATGAAGACATTATGAAAAGTTTAGAATATGATTAATGGCTAAAAGTTGTAAAGTCAAAGATTGGATTCCATATTTGAAAAACTAAATATGGACATTGGTTGACCCACCTAAAGGGATAAAACCCATTGGGTGCTAGCGGGTTCTCAAGAAGAAGATCGACATGGAAGGTAACACACCTACCTATAAAGTTAGATTGGTTGCTAAAGGACACTGTCAAAGACAAAAGTTGACTATGATGAGCCTTTTTACACCATATGCTATGCTTAAATCATCCATCATAGACCAAGCCATTGCTACTTATTAAGATGAGATTTGACAAATGAATGTGAAGATAGTTTTCCATAATAGAAACCTGACCTAAGATGTACATGACAAAACATATGGAGTTCACATCTATGATGGCAAAGAGAGATGCAAATTGTAAAATTCCATTTATGGATCGATGCAAACATCTAGGATTAGGACATCCAATTTGATGAGATAATCAAAGAGTTTGTTTTCTCATAGAATGCAGATGAACCTTGTGTTTACAAGAAGGTTGTTAGGAGTGCTGTCGTGTTCCTAACATTGTACATGGATGACATACTTGATGCAGAACCCCAGGAACACGCCTTGAAACCCCTCAACAAAGTTAAGACAAACAAACCTTTGAGCATAGACACCAATGGTTGCAAATCTGACCCAAGCTAAACTAGTAGCAAGAACCAAGATTATAATGTAAAGAATAGCAAAATGCCACAAGCATAAAGACTTGATAAGTTTAATAATTCATTAAAGAAATTAAAAGAGCAATCTTGCACTCAATTATGAAGAAAACACTCAAACTTTATTAATTGTAAAAAAAGAATAATTAAAGTACATGCCTAAGGCTTATTTATAGGTCATAAATAGTAGTTTCCTACATGAAAAAGGAAAACTTAAATCTTATCCTAATTCCATAGCTCAAAGTTTATCCTAACCCTAATCCTTACATGATAATGAAAACAAAAAGATAAAAATAAATTAAATCCCTTAAATGTAGAGATAATCCTAATCTAACCCAAATCCTAATTGACTAAGGAAACCTAAACCAAACACCACTTCCTTTGTTGGCTTGGCTTACATATGACTCATTCTTTTTCTCCAAGTGCTATTTTGCCTTCTCATACATAGCTTTCACCAAATCTGCCTTTTTCTTACCATCCAAATTATTTAACTCATGCAAAGGCAAAGCTGTCAAATTCAATAGAATTAGTGGATTAAAACCATACATAAGTTCAGAAGGTGAAAAACCAGTAGAAGAATGTATGCATCTATTATAAGCAAATTCAACCAATGGCAAACAATCTTCCCATGATTTCAAATTTCTACCCACAATAGCACGTGAAGAATTCCTAAAGTCCTATTAACTACTTTGGTTTGACAATCAGTTTGTGGATGACAAGTAGTAGAAAATAATAATTTAGTACCAAGTTTACCTCACAAAACACGCCAAAAGTGACTAAGGAATTTAGCATCTCTATCTAAAACAATTGTTTTAGGAATGCCATGCAAACATATAACCTCCCTAGAGAACAAATCAGCAATATTTGTTGCATTGTCCATTTTAGTGCATGCAATATAATGAGCCATTTCACTGAACCTATCAACAATAACAAATATGCTATCCTCACCTTTCCTAGTCCTAGGCAAACCTAACACAAAGTCCATAGAAATGTCAACACAAGGTGCATTAGGAATAGGCAAAGGTGTATATAACCCATGAGGCATAGTTTTAGACTTAGGTTGTTTACATTCAACACATTTAGCACAAATTCTTTCAACATTGCTATGCATATATGGCCAATAAAAATGTTCATGCAACATGTCTAAGGTCTTATTAACACCAAAATGCCCCATTAATCCCCCATTATGCGCTTCACGCACAAGTAACTCCCTTAAAGAACATATAGGCACACAAAGTTTACCATCCCTAAACAAATAATTATCATGCCTATAAAATTTCTGAAAAGCAGCATACTCACACGCCTCATACACATGCAAAGTCAAGATCAGTTGCATAAAGTTCCTTAATTTGTTCAAATCCTAACAATTTAGAACTTAAAGTAGAGATTAAGGTTTAACTCCTTGAAAGTGCATCAATAACCACATTATCTTTTCCTTGCTTGTATTTTATCACATACGGAAAAAGTCTCAATGAATTCCACCCATTTACCATGCCGCTTATTGAGCTTCATTTGTCCTTTCAAGTGCTTTAAAGACTTATGATCAGTATGCATGACAAACTCTTTAGGAAGTAGATAGGTGGAATAATTCAATTGGTTCCCATGCAACTTTTCACTAAAGTAAGCAATTGGCCGCCCTTCATGCATTAAAACAGCTCCTTTGCCAATTCTTGAAGCATCACATTCAAGTTCAAAAGTTTTGTTTAAATCAAGCAAAGACAATATAGGTGCACTACATAACTTGTCTTTCAACAATTTAAAAGCCTTTTCCTGTGATTCAGTCCACTCAAACCTTACATCCTTTTTAACCAATTCATTTAAAGGTGTTGCAATGGAACTAAAATCTTTAACATACCTTCTATAGAAACTAGCCAAACCATGAAAACTTCTTACCTCACTATCATTAGTAGGCACTGGCCAATCTCTAATAGATTTTACCTTTCCATCATCTATGTCAATTCCTTTTGCACTAACAAAAAAACCAAGAAACACAAGTTTGTCACTTGCAAATGTGCACCTTTTCAAATTGGCATACAATTTCTCGTCTCAATACTTCTAATACAACCCTAACATGCATAATATGATCATCAAAACTATTGCTGTGTATAAGTATATCATCAAAGTAAACAACAACAAACTTACCAATAAATTGTCTCAAAACATGATTCATAAGTCTCATGAAAGTGCTAAGTGCATTGGTTAAACCAAAAGGCATTACTAACCACTCATATAAACCATTTTTAGTTTGAAAAGCAGTTTTCCGTTCATCACCTACTTTCATTCTAACTTGAAAATATCCACTTTTAAGATAAATTTTGGTAAAGAAACATGCTCCACTCAATTCATTAAGCATATCATCAAGTCTAGGAATAGGTTGTCTATACTTTACAGTGATTTTATTAATGGCATGACAATCTATACACATCCTCTAAGACCCATCCTTTTTGGGCACTAGTAGAATAGGTACGGCACATGGACTCAAGCTTTCCTTCACGTGCCCCTTCTCCAAGTGCTGCTCTATTTGTCTTTGTATTTCCTTTGTCTCTTTGGGATTGGTTCTATAGGCTGGTCTATTTGGCAATGTAGCCCTAGGAACAAAGTCAATTTGATGCTTTATGCCTCTTAATGGAGGGAGGCATTTTGGAATCTCTTCCAGAAATACATCCTCAAATTTCTGCAATAAAGACACAAAAACACTAGGCAAACAAGGGTCAATGTCAGTTACAGAAAGTAGATTCTCTTTGTACTTAAGTACAATAAGACTTATGTGCACAAAAAGCTCCTTTCAAATCCTTGTCCCTTGCATACAAGCTCACTTTCTTTTCTTCTCTCAATCTCACATTTATTTTTCTCTCTTGCACCATTCTCTTTCTTTTTTTCATTTGCACCATCACTCACCATTGGACCTTTATTTGAATGTCTTTTTTTTTTTATCACTTGTGGCCTCTTTTCTCTCAATTCTTTTATTTGAATTTTCCTCACTACCCGAATTCCCCATAATGGATTTTTGAATCTTCATTTGGTCTTCATAAACTTCCAATGGAGCAAGAATGTAGTTTTGGCCATTCAAGCTAAAAGAATATCTGTTACTATACCCATCATGCATCACACACCTATCATATTGCCAGGGCCTTCCAAGTAAGACATGGCTAGCATGTATGGGTACAACATCACATAACACCTCGTCTTTATACTTCCCAATAGAAAATGCAAGTATAACCTGTTTGTGCACCCTTATTTCACCACATTCATGTAACCATTATAATTTATAAGGATTAGGATGCTTTTGACATGTCAGCCCCAACTTATCAACAAGATTTGCACTAGCCACATTAGTACAACTTCCACCATCAATGATCAAACTACATGCCTTTCCAATCACTATGGAATGTGTATGAAAGATATTTTCTCTTTGATCATTATTTTCATCCTTAAAATGCATATTTAAAGCCCTTCTAACAACCAAAGATTCAACATGTACATCATTGCCATATTGCACATTAGCATCATCACATTCACTATCATCAATTAATGAAGGCATGCTATCACTATCACTATTATCATCACTTTCACTATCAATCACACCATTATCTTTCCATAGGATAGTTTTCTTATTAGGACATTGAGATGCAATGTGTCCCACCCCTAAACATCTAAAACATTTAATCTTACTATCCTTATCATTAGTGCTAGGTGTTTTTGATTTATTATCACCTTTTCCGCATTTTTCTTTCTTTACCTCTTTTAGATCAGTCACCCTTTCCTTACCTTTGTCCTCCTTTCTGGGCCATGTTGAACTCTATTTTAAGGTGGCATTCATGTAATTCTTTGCTGCCCCTTTGTTCTTCAATTGCCTTTCAATCTTCATGGCCTTGTTGACCATGTCTTCAAAATCCATATAGCAATTCTAGAAAATTAGTAATCTCTCTATTTAGGCCACCCAGGAAATGTGCCATGGTAACTTCTGAACCTCCGCCACATTAGCTCTAATCATTGCCATCTCCATCTCCTTGTGGCAATCTTCAACTGTCATGGATCCTTGTGTAAGGCACTGCAATTTTTGGTGCAACTCCCTATACTAATAGGTTGGTACAAACCGTTTTTCTCATTATCCTCTTCATCTCCTCCTATGTTCTAATGGGTCTTTCTCCGTTTCTTCTTCTATTAATCACAATATGATCCCACCAAACAAAAGCATAATCAGTAAATTCAACAACAACAAGTTTTACCTTTTTGTCTTCACTATAATTGTGGCATTCAAAGATCAACTCCACTTTTCTTTCCCACTCATAGCATCATTCCTCCCTTTAAAAGGTGGAATTTTGATTTTGATGGAATTATGTTTATCACTTCCTTTCTTTCTAATTGATTGTGCATTGTCATCTTAATCATCAAAGGAATCAATTTCATCTTCTTGAGACCGAAACCTCCCAATTCCAGCATTATGAATATTCCATCTCCCATGAGGCCGTGACTCCTCTCTTGTTTTCGCGGCATTTTTGGTGCTATCTCTCATCTTCAAGCTTACGTTCTTGTCTTTCCATCTTTTCAGTCACATTTGCTAACTCGGAGAAAACTCTTTCAAATTGGGACTAAATGGCTTCTAGTGGCACATGCTTGGGCGGATCTTCACCCTCACTACTCCCCTTTGTGCTTTGCTTTGACATGGTTAGTAATTCACAAGAAAGTAATAATGAAGAAAAGTCCGAATGATCACTCCCTCAAGTGTTTCACTCAAAACATAATGTAATCACTTGTGTTTCACACAATAAATGGCTTTTACCCTCTTTTGACCTCAACACTCTAGCCTTTTACTACTCAAAAATTGATCTCAAAATTACAGTTAAGAACTGAAAACCAAATTAAGCAATATGCACGTGATCTATACTAGGAAGTAACAATGATGAATGAGACAATTACTAGAGGCAAACCGATATGTAATGAAAATATATAAATATAGAGCTATACATGGATGCAAAAGTGTGTATGCTAGTGATTTTTGTTCAATTTAAGCCTAAGAGTGCAAATTAGACTTAACAAAATGTAAATGGAAGCAAAAAGGACAAATTTAAGGAAAGAAAACTAAAGAGTGCAAAGAAAATGGACAATATGGTAAATTAAATAGAATCATTTTCCTCCTAGTGAGTAGCCAACTTTCCCACTATTTAACCCTTATGCAACCTTAAATAACAACCAAATAGCAAGATATCAAAGTATTTTTGATAGCTAAGTCAAATCACAAAGATAAAATAGATTGTTCAATGTGATACCAATGTACCCGAATTCATAAAGTTGCAAATTCAATAATTTTCAAGTTGATTGCTACAGATAAGGATGATATCAATTTCATCCAGCAACCAATTTCCACAAAATTCCAATTTGGAACTCAAATAGCACAATTTCACATTCAAAGTGCTTAATTCGAATATTTTTTTTTGTTTTTTTATCAAATAATACTAAACTGACATTTTTGATGCAAATTAAGAGTTAATTGCACCAAAGAAACAAAAACATGCCACTTTGATAATATAGTCGAAATTGATTCTAATGTACTTCTATAGGAAGAATTTAAAACCTAATTAGATTAACAACTAGAAAGCAAATAAAAGATAGTTATTGATAACCAACCTCAAGCTCTGATACCAAACTGATGTAGAACCCCAAGAACGCGCCTTGAAATCCCTCAACAAAGTTAAGGCAAACAAACTTTTGAGCTAGGACACCAATGGTTGCAAATTTGACCCAAGCTAAACAAGTACAAGAACCAATATTGTATAATGTAAAAAATAGCAAAATGCCACAAGCATAAAGATTTGATAAGTTAAACAATTCTTTAAAGTAATTAAAAGAGCAGTTTTGCACTCTCAATTATGAAGAAAACACTAAGTTTATTAATTGTCCAAAGAATAATTAAAGTACATGCTCAAGGCTTATTTATAGGCCATAAATAGTAGTTTCCCATATGGAAAAGGAAAACTTAAATCCTATCATAATTCCATAGCTCAAAGTTTATCATAATCCTTACATGATAAGGAAAACTAAAAGATAAATTAAAATCCCTTAAATGTAGGGATAAACCTAATCTAACCCAAAGATAAATTAAATGCCTTAAATGTAGGGATAATCCTAATTGACTAAGGAAACCTAAACCAAATATAATTCCTACTAGCATGGGTGGCATGGGCTTACATTAATTAAGATCCACATGCCTAAATAGTCCTAAGTAGCAAAGGATAGATGATGGCAGCCCATTAATACCATTAAGCCCTATTACAAATTAAGCCCAAACCATAACATAAGCACATGTGTGGCACATGGTTTGCACATGACTTGTAATCTTCAAATTATGGACTTCCATCTTATCTAACCCATTGGGCTAGTCCATGCAAGCTTGATTTCCACACGCCCTAAGGTATGTAATGGGCCTTGGGTCTTCATTCTGCTCCATCTCTTCCTTGATGCACATCTCTCTTGTGATCTCCTTAGTTACCAAGCTTTGAGCATTGCCTTAGCTTGTTAGCCCTTGATCTAGTAATTGCACTACTTGGCATGACAAGTGCATCACCCTCCTTACTTGAAGATTGGCTCACATGTCCTTGATCTACATCACTATGTACTAGGCTCGATATATCTTTTGCTCAGAGAGTCATGAGCATATATTAGTTTGATCTCATAAAGGGCATTGAGTGGCTGTCAAAAACATCTTTTAGTACTTGAGAAGGACCATTCTTGGTATAAGGAGATAGCTAGCTTAAGGTAAGCAATTTTTTTGGATGCCGGCATCTAATTTGACAGTGATGACCCAATATCCTAATTGAGCTTTGTATTCACATTGAATGATTGTGCAGTCACTTGGAAGAGTTCCAAACAAGTGATTGATGATTGTGGGTTCCGCAACTGATAGTACACTACAGTTTTTGAGGCAGTTGATGAAAGCTATTTGGATAAGGAAATTCATCACCAATTAAGAAGTGATTCCAAGCGTTGCAAATGTGATATATGATTGGAATAACAATGGAGCCATTATATAAGCAAAGGAACCACGGTCTCATAAAAATCTAGACATGAACTCAATGTTGCCAATTAATTAGGGAGATCAATGGTAGACTTGTTGTAATGATAGAAAGAGTTTTTATTGATATTGTGTCAGTGATAGTCTCATCATAGCAATGGTACTAGTATCCTTAGACTTAAGATGCTCAAGATTATCTTGGATACTAATGATGTATTTTGAATCCATTCCTTGTTGCCTTTGGAGAGGTCTCTCATAGGGTGGTTGATATGGAACCTCCATGAATAAACTTGAGAACCCCTTTATATATATATGAACCCCCAAAGCATTAACATGAAAAGCCCAAAACTCAATTCAGCAACAACCCCTAAAAAGGCTAGAAGTCATATTACTTAGATAAGATGATCAAGAATTAGAATAAAGAAAACTTGTTTCTGAATTCCAATTTTAAAACACTCTACAAGAAGGTGATCAACCTACTTGAATGTTCATTAAAACATGCATTCTACACAAGAACACAAAGATAAAAGCAAAACAACCTTTTTGGATTAACAATTTCATAATCTCCCAACCATTAGTCCAAGGCATATTTAAAGCCTTTACAAGGTTTTAATGAATTTGGAAACTAATAAAGCCTAAACACAAATGGAAACTAATAAAATCATATCCCAAATGGAAACTAATGGACTCTTTTAAAAGACATAAATCTGTCAGCCCCTTATTTAAGCCTAATAAACACGATTAAATCTAAGACCAGCAAACTGATGTAGTTTCCCCATACATATTTGGCTAGCCCATAACAAAAGTGGCCCATTACATTCTTAATTAAACCCATTATTAACTTGGATTTGGATTAAGTTGTATTGAACTTGGGCTGCACATGTTCCAAAGTTTTGATGTCCTTGTAAACCTTCA
>CATIWF010010208.1:0-63913 GCA_949630135.1 Balakata baccata | reverse complement strand
GAAGATCCTCTCCTCTAAACACACACTTGTCAGTGTAACTTTGGCATCTTTGTATTATTTCCACCAACTCATCCACCTCATTTTTTCCATATTAATTAGTGGTCCATCAAAGGTTTGGACTTTGGACCACTTGTTCTTCATAATTTTTCATGCTTTCTCAAGAAATGGTTCTATTATGCTTTTTATAAATTGACCCAAAAAGATAATGTTTAGGATTTTTTTCTTAAAAAAAAACAAAACAAAAGAAGCAATTAGACATGCATATTATTTTAGTGGAAAAATGCTAAAATGGCACTAGAATTGACCTTAGGTTGGTAGCATTGGGCTCAAGAAAGGTCACTAAATATCCTCTGTGCATATATTTATTTGCAAAACAAGGTTTTCTTGTTTAATTGGGTAAGAGACTTCTATTGCATTTGGGCTGGTTTATAAATTGTACCTTTCAAACAGGCTTTTATCTTACAATGGCATTAAAAACTTAGTAAGATGGCGTGAAAAAGTTGATACATTATTTTTCAATTTAATTGGATATTTTAAATTTGAATTCTAAATTTACAATTGCTTTAATATTTTTATAGTATTTTATCGTCTTTTGTGTCTTACTCAATCAATTCTAAATTAGCCATGCTAATTTATCGAGTCACTTAAAAAAATTGAGAAATCAAAACCAAATCGAAATAATACGGATCAATTCCTTCTCTTGTGCTAAAGATCTTACCATTTCCAAAAGAACTTGTGTTTCATCTCTTTTCCATTATTTTTAGTTTAAATTCCCTTATAATTTTAGAATACAGAGTATGTTAAAAGCTAAGAATATCTCCCAACAGTCTTTCTATTTATTTCCTTATCTATATTTAGGGAGTTGTATACTTTCTAACAACTTCTCTATTTTCTTCTTTACTTTTCTTACTTCCTAAAATTTATATTTTTTTTTCTTAAATTTAAAAGTCACGAAGAGTTTCTAAATAATATTTTATTTTTTTTTATCTTTTATTCTCTCTTTATTTTTCTTAAATAGCTTTATTAATAAAAAATTAAATTAGAAAGTGAAATAAAGAGTATTATTAAAATCATACAATTTACAAAAACAAACTAAAATAAAAAATAAATTTTTTATAAAATAATAAAAAGTGAAATAGAAAACGTCAACATGTTTAAGAGGAGTTTGCTACTTGGGGTTTCTACGAAGTTGACGACGCCGTTTTATGTCGGATAAAGAAAACACAATACAATTGTTGCCGTTTCATAGGTGGAGTGTCTCATTAATTCTGGTAAGAGACCCAACAAGAGTTAGAAAGTAGAGAAATATTTAGGTCTACCTACCACATATCCATGAATTAATACAATTATTCAATTTATATAGATTAATAAAAATAAAATAATAAAATACATCACATTGCAGACTGATTAAGAATTTTTCAAAAAAAATAATAATAATAATAATAAGATTCAACTTTGAGGTTCGGCCTTTTATTCTATTTTTGCAGTTGTTTTCTTCAGTTTCTTTCTTGACGTTCATGTCTTCTGGCAAAGTCAATTACTTCATCTTGTAATTGCATCAAACCGACGTAACACTCCAAAGGTACCAACTCCCTCATTGATAATCTTCATTGACTCTGCTTTTTAGGAAGTGAAAGAGATGATTTGATCTTGTTGCATTCAGTTTCATTAAGAAATACATATATTTATATATATTTTCTTTTGATATCAGAATTTGTGGGGTTTACTTTACTTTCTTTATTGAAATCTTAGTTTGGCATAAAGATATTCACTGGGTTGCTTATATTTGTTAATTGTCTTTATGGGAGTTGAAAAAAAATATGGCTTTTTGTGTATGGAGGCTTAATGGTGTTGCTAATGGTTCATATTCTGATAAATTTGCAAAAAATTTAACCTTGTACACCAACAATTTGTTCTTTTTTCTTCCTTTCTTAGATGCGTGTTTGGATGTTTTAAAATTAATTTGTTCAAGGGTTCAATCAGTTTATTTTACCTTTTATTTTTGTAGCCTGCTGACTCCGCTCAATGAATGTTTGTTTAGCCTCTTTGGTTATTCTTGCAGATCATTTGTCAACAGTGAAAATTATTGTGATCTTAATTTGGTGCAACTTAAAATATTTGGCCCTTAGTAGAACAGCAACAGAGACCAATATGGCAATGTTCAACTATTTTATGATCTAGAAGAGTCCTGTTGACTCGTGAATAACATAGATGCTGGATTCAAATGAGCACCATTTGAAAGATGAGCACAAGACATTGGGAGGTTGATATGTTTTGGGTGTTAAAGAAGATATATTTGTGGTTGGTTGCCTGAAAAGTCATTCTGAGTAGTTGAACTTTGGCTCATTCTTTTTCCTTTGGGAGCTCTATTTGAAGGTTTGCAGTTTCCATCTATCTCCTCCTCATGTGATGAATAAAGTGTTCATTAATGAATTAATTTTTCTTTTTTTTTTTTGTCAGATTTGCTTGCTTCCTTGTTGTAATAATTTTTTCAGATTTAGCATTAGGAATCCTTGAAGAAGGAAAAGTTTTAAAAGACACTCCATAAATAGCTATGTACTTTTCTTGTCTTCCTGGGTTTTATTCTTTATTTCTTAATTTTTGGTTAGGACAACTTAAATCTTAAGGACATCTTTTCCCTGATAAGACAAAGTATGTTTAGGAATGACTTAATAAATCCTTCAAATTATTAGCTCAGAATGCTAAAATGTATATTTAAATTTTTATGCCGTATCTGTTTTATTACAAAGAGGCGGTATATAAATTAGTTAGCAGTATAAATGGCAGATCTCATTGTTTCTTTTTCTTTACAACCAACCTTTTTTTTTTTTTCTTTTTTTTGGCTAAAAGAAGGTCTGAATATCAAATCCTAAACATGTTTTCCACAACCAAGCAAATTAAATTTTATCGTGTTTTCTGGCCAAAATTCAATGAACCTTGTTTTTTTTATTCAGCATATCCATTATAAGCTGCTAAACAACCTTCCCTTTGATGTCCAATTTTAGTCCGAATCTCTCCTATATCATTGCATAGATCATGTGAGATGGAAATGGGATAGCAATATTTAATTTTATGAGTTGTCTTCTTGTTTTCAATCATGTTGATATTGGTTTAATTCTAGATTTTCCAAGTTTTACCTAAAATTATCAACAATTAATTTGCTACTGAAACAGGCAAATCCTTGGAAGGCTACAACTTTTAGGTTGGGTTCAGGTTTGGCTTTGTGTTTTGTATTGCTATCCTAATTTCCAAGACATTTTACTTGTTTCGTGTATATGTGCATTTGTAGAATTTTTTTTTCTTTGGTTTGGAGTCATTTATTCTTTCTTTTCCCCATTTTTCGAAACTGGCAAGGACCCATTCAATGAGGAGTAGGTCACATGGGGCTGTAGAACATGAGAAACCAATATAGTCAAGAAAATAGTAGAAACAATCTTCTGTTGAAAATATGAGGACTTTGTGCATGCTAATTCGTGAACAGTGAAATAACAAATTCCCTTGTGCATGTTAGCAGAATTAAATTGCTACATTCAGCTCGTACAATTATGGATACAAGCGCGTGGAAAAAATCAATGATCCTTTAATAGTCAGCTTGGGGCAAGAAAAGAACACGAGATTCAGAATTAGCAGTAAACACAGCATGCAAGATATTAGTGATACAGCTCATAAGCAGGACGAGGAAGGTGGGCTGCTAAGTACTGATGATTTGAAAAGTTTGTCAGCTTTGAGTTTATCTGATGAAAGAGACAATGCAGCAATTCTTTCGTTAGATGCATACAAAAGTAAACATGTTTCACTTTCTGTTAGTGACAAAGATAATGCCCTGTCAGAAAGTTTGACGGCTTTATCAATAAAAGCACCAGCTTGTCATTTGAAAAATAAACTTCTTGTTCTTGATTTGAATGGGTTACTTGTGGATGTAGTTTCTTGTCCCCCAAAGGGTTGCAAAGCAGACATAAAAATTAGAAGACAATCAAGTGAGAATTTATGCTGCATATCATTTACAACAAGATTTTCTGGTCCATTTGACTGAATCTGATGGTTTGTTTCCCTGCATCAGTTTTCAAAAGACCCTTCTGTCTTGATTTTCTAAAGTTCTGCTTTCAGAGATTTGAAGTGGGCATATGGTCTTCAAGAACTAAGTATTCTTCAATCTATATTTTACATTCCATTTTCTTTCTTGTAAATGTGGAATTATTCTCACTTTATTCTGATTTTAAGAGAAACATCCTCTTTATGGCTTAAACATGCTACACATTGGTTTTGATATATACTTCATGCAGGAGGAATTTCGATAATATCATTGATTACTTGCTGGGAGATATGAAGCACAAGTTACTGTTTTGTTGGGTATGTTCATTTACATGTACTTCATATTTCAAGGTTTTGCATTTACAATCTGTAGGGAAATCTGTTGGCATAATGCTGATACTGAAAAGTTTGTTTCTCATTGTTTTTTGGCTTCTTCGTTTGCCAATATCATCTATTCAATTTTCTGGTTATGTATCTTGGTTAAATATATACCTTGGTCCGTAGATATGGAAACTTAAATGTTTGACAGCTATATCAGTTTCTCATATGTTTTAGGGAGTTTTTTGTTCTTTAAAGTTGTCATTTTTTGAAGTTTCATTTCATGTCTTTTTGCTTATCTTTTCAAGATCACATGATGCCTTTGTGGGCTCTAAGATGGTGATGTCACTTTAAAACATTTTTTTTTTCCAGGATCTATCTCATTGTACTTCGACAAAATTCAATACCCTTGAAAACAAGCATAAGCCCTTGGTTTTCAAGGAATTGAGAAGACTCTGGGAAATATATGACACTGAACTTCCTTGGAAGAGAGGATATTACAATGAATCAAATACATTGTTATTAGATGATTCACCTTACAAAGCTCTGCTTAATCCCGTAAGTTATTGTACTCCTAAACTTTTTAATTTATTTTCTTGTGGGCGACTCCAATTTTTGGTTTTTATAATCTTATGGAATTTTGTTAATTTGTGTTGAACTTTCATTTACAGGCACATACTGCAATATTCCCTCATTCATACCAGTGTCAGGATGAGATGGATAATGCTTTAGGTAAGACCCATTTTGACACATTTTTGCTGTTCTATTATGTTTCATTTCGAGAGCACCCACTTTTCTTGTTCTATGATGAAAATTATTAGAATTATCCGAATATAACTGCTATTTTTCAACTTATAATGGACAAGGTTTTTAGTCGATTCATGCTTAGACCTTGCTGATTCAGTAGACCAACCAGCCTTTTCCCTTTCTGATTAACCGATCTCCTAGCCTACTGTGTTGAGCTGAGAGATCAATTTAATAGGATATTTCTTAGTTTGGTGTAGGTGGGAAAAATATTTCCAATTTTAGGGTAGTTTTTAAAAAAATTCCGTGTTTGGTGTACAAAGTAGTGTTGTGTGCATCAAATTATTATTTATCTATAATTTTTTTCTACAAAATTAATTATTATCTATTAACAAAAAAAATTAATTATTATTAATTTTTCCTTATCAGGCAAGAAATCATTTCATAATGAATAAGTTAAAAAAATAAAAGAAATAAACTTTTAGTGAAGTGGCGCACTGAATTTTTTATTAAAAAAAATTTAATTATCTATAATTAATTATACAAATTATTATTTATCTATAATTTTTTTCTACAACATTAATTATTATCTATCAACAAAAAATTTTTATTATTAATTTTTTCTTATCAGACAAAAAACCATTTCGTAATGAATAAATTAAAAAAATAAAAGAAATAAACTTTTAGTGAAGTGGCGCACTGAATTTTTTATTAAAAAACAAAAATTAATTATCTATAATTAATTATTCAAATTATTATTTCTCTATAATTTTTTTCTACAAAATTAATTATCATCTATCAACAAAAAATTTTTATTATTAATTTTTCCTTATTAGAAAAAAAACCATTTCATGAATAAATTAAAAAAAATTTCAATGCGTCACTAAAAAGAGAGTACTTCTCGCCATCTCACTAAAAACTACCCCAAAATTGGAAATAGATTCAAAGTTACACCAAACTCAGAATTTTGTTAAAAACTACACAAAAATTGTAAATAGTTTTCCTATCTACAAATATCCCTCAATTTAATAGCAGAGCTAAAATATGCAACAGATAACATATGTTAGTTCTATGATCTGTTTGGTACTCCAAAATATTAGCTTTCGTATTTGGTTTGCACCTTTGGCTCAAGAGAAGGAAAATAAGTAAAAATCGAAACCTATTAATGGCAGGTGATGGAGGTGATCTTAGAGTTTATCTGGAACTATTGGCTGAATCTGACAATGTACAGAAGTTTGTAGAACAACACTCATTTGGCCAAAATCCTATCACCGAAAGAAGTGCATCTTGGGGCTTCTACCTCCAGGTTCTGAGCACATTGGATACATTCTCAACTTCGAGATGTGGATATGGTAGTTCATTATGAAGTTGACAAGGTTTTTTCAAAGGTAAATTGTGGGAGTGCTAGTGTTCGCTAGATCTTAAAGAATAGAGCTAATGAGTTACTACAACAGCTTAATATACCTAAATTGGCAACAAATGGAATGTACATAGGAGCTGAAAATTGGATATAGATTGGGGATGATCTCCTCATTCGTATAGAGTAGTGTTTAGAATGCAACATTGCTTTGTCAAATTCTCTCCAAGATTCTTTCATAATTCAGTTGTGTTAGGTGAAGAATTTCTCTAGAGTCGTGGTATCGCCCGCCATTGAATTTCGCTAACGTAATATTCCTGCTGTATGTTATTTGTGTTGTAATAAAATAATTAGTTTCTTAGCCTCAGCAGACAGTGGAAGGTGCATTCATTTTGAGAATATTGATCTGAAGTACCATTCATCAGACTAGGCAACTCATTTGAAAGGTCTGTCAATTTGATTTATACATTGTATAAGCACTGTTATAATGTATTACATAAAGGAACAGAGGGACAATATGAATGTTTTGCTCTATTTCACTTGTTTATTGTTATATTGTCTAAATAAAATAATAATTTCTGCTTGCCATCCTTTTACAAGCCCCAACTTCGAGTCTTCTATATGCCCGAACATGGAAATTTAATTTTTCTTTTTGTTGCTTTTTGTTTACACATGGAAATTAGTGACTGCGAGAGTGACGTGTTTGGCCTGATATTAACATCACTGAACAACATTCTTGACATTTTGCTGAATTATTGAATAGCTATTTCTGCTTATGATGTTGATTGCAATTGCCATGTTTGAAGGTGCCGAGATTACTGGATGGCGTGTGCTTCTATGAAGCTGTTGCCTGTCAGGATCATTCATACATCATTTGCATCTTTCTTATGTAGGTTTCAGCATCAGAATAACGTTGTAGGGCACTTACAAAACAGAAACGTAGGTACCATTGTCAGTGATAGTAAACTTGCTTGGTTTACCTGTCTAATTATTGGCTGGGGGATTACCTACCTGCTGCAGTTAGAAAACTACAATTCACCAGCCAAAATATATGAATAAGGGAAAGGAATTGAATAGATAAGCTCCTTCATGTTTGTGTTCATATAGTTTTTTTTGGTATTTTAGAGTGTGTTAGTGAATAATAGTGATCCTGTCAAATAATAAAAACCAAAGTTCTTCACATTAGATTCACTTAAAATTCCCACAAACCACCACTTGTTTTGCTCCAAATCTGAACGTACTGAAAAGGGTTGTGATCTTAGGCCAGAGTACAATTATTTACCGGAGAAAAGCAGTGAGCTTCACAAGTCAAGATGCATAACAGTTGTTGCCCACAAAATGATAAAGGAAAATGCATGTACATATGCTTGAAGGACATTTTCTTGTAGAAACCATAATTGACAGTAATATTGACATGACTTATAAGCCACTGGAACAATAAAGAAAGGAAAAAGAAGAAGACCTATAAGCCACTGGAACAATAAAGAAAGGAAAAAGAAGAAATAGGCCAACAGTTTTATTCCTGTTGGCAGCCAAACATGGGCTAAAAGTTTCATGTAGGGTTTATTCAAAAACTATATTAAAATTTACATTATTATTTTTAATCTAAGAAAAAGAGAGATGACAGAAGAAAGAAAGGAGGTTGAGAATTTCATGATTATCCTCTCTTGGTAGAGGATGGAAAGTTAGGAATAATGGAGATCACAAGAAGGGCTCTCTTTTCTATAAAAATTAATCTGTAGTGACTTTCTGATAAGCCCACATGATTCTAATTAATGAAAACAAAAACTCTCAGTTTTTTCAAACCAAATATCTGACAAACTTGCTGACTGCATTATGTACACTACTCAATTGCACCTATGTGTGTATGCCATTATGTTTTGTTCTTCCTTGTCATTCATATATGCACAGATTTAGTATTGTCTGTTTTTTTCCCTTAAAGCCCGTTTCCTGGTTGAGACTATTCTACAAGAATTCTCGTACAGTTTGTTACTGTCATAAATACATAATTACAGACAGACTGAGACAGTATAGGAATTATGTATCGTCACATTTCTATTCTATTACGGTTACCAATATCACAAGTTATGGAAGTGGCTTGTTCTCTCTTCTTTTCAGTGGCAGCATGGCTTCTCGTCCTCGGAGATTAATATGATGATATTATTAAAGTCATGCAACTGTCTGCTAAGACCCATGTTTTCTTAGAATGGGATGCATTTATCCATCTCCATTATTTGATTGATGAGATGGAATGGTAAAATTCCATTCTTCTTTAATTAAATTTTCAAGTTAGAGTATTGGGACCTTTAAAACTTGAGAGAAAATATTTTACTCTCTTAATCGATCTATCAAGTGGAATCCAAATTAATGGATAATTGAAACTAAAAGAAATGTGAGGAGGGAAGAAAATACATTGGGGTACCTTTTTTTTTTTTTTTTGTAGCTAATTAAGAGTAAGTTGCACATGCATTAGAATGTTAAAAGATACGGGGAAGTATAACATATGATCTTGTCATGTGCAACATACTATATAGATTATGATTCTAATGAACTGGCAGTCTGATTATTGCATGTTTGTTTTGAATTTTTGGTAATTATTAATCTAATTAATTAAAAATTGATATTGATCAATTAATTAAGGGGTTGATATGCAAATCATGAATTGCTGTCTCCTCAAAGTTTGTTTAGTTAAGTGTAAGGATTTTTCTTGGGCATTAAGACAGCCTTATTATTCTTCCTTAAAACAAGTTTTTTTATATAAAAAAAAAAAAAAACTATAACCCAAAAAGGACTACTCTTTCTGTGTCTAAATAGATACTATTATTTTGGATTAAAATTTGTGTTCCAAAATATTTGAGGCTTCACTTTTATTTATAAACATTAATTATTGTTTATCTATCCTATATATTCTTATTTAAAAACCCATCTTCTATTAATTATTAACGGAGATTAATTATCTTAAAGGTAATACAGTCTTTTATCTATTTTTTTTTTAATTAGTGTAAAAAAAACATCTATTTAAGAACAGAAAGTATATTATTAGCTTAATTTAATTATGTATGGAGTAGAATGATACTTCTAAACTTTCAACTTCAACAGGTGAATTCTTTCCATAATATATTAAAATCCAATCTCTATCTCTCATGTGAACGAAAGGATATAAATATAAGACAGAAACTTGCACTTAACCCCACCCTTACTAAGCATGCAACTATACATATGCCTTTTTCAAAGATCACACAATCTTAGGCTACTTTTAGCGAACACATACGAATGTGAATAGGAATTCTTACAATTAGGTAGGGGTGAGCATTCACATATTTAGTTACCCAACCGTAAAAAAATTTCTACCGAATTCTTCATAAAAATTTTACCGATTACCGAATTTAAAATTTTGCTAATTATCCGAATAAACGAATTTTTAAATTACTTAAATTTATCAAAATTTTTAACTTATTTAATTACAATAAAAATACTATATAAATAAAAAATATCACATAAATTAAAATACCATAAAATAACATTTTTTTAAAATAAAATAAAAGTATATATATTTCATAAATACAAATTGCATAATAAAATTAATAAAAAATTAAAATAAACATAAAATTAAATATATAAAATTTGATAATTCAGTTATTACTGTGGTAAATTACTATTTACCGAACAGAAATTTTTTCAATACTATAATCGGTCACCGAATTTTAATAATTCGGTATAACCGAACCGTTGTATACCCTTACAATTAGGTGTAAATTGTAGTAGTTAATTTGTGGAAAAATTATTATTTACATTCTAAGTTTTAATATATTGTACTAATATTTATTTTTGTTAAACTATGTAGTTCTTTTGTTAAATTTTAAGGTATTTATCATTGGTTAGAATATTCTCTTTTATTCTTTTTTTTTCAGGAGATACTAGTACAATAGATAAAATTTGCATAAAGTACAAATACAATATATTTAACTTTAGATGTTAATAGTAATTTTATATTTGCCATTTCACTACAATTTAAAGTATTTCTAACAAAAAAATCTAACGAAACATATATTAATAGAATGTAATAAAACAAAGAAGATAAATTGTATAGCTTTTGAACCTCACGAGGATAATCTTACAATAGTCAAACCTCAAGGAATAGTAATTTTTTCTTTTTTAAATGAATATATTTTTATTGTTTATCAATTAAAAATATATATATTCAAGGGAAAAGTGTAAATTAAGGATTTTTCTTGTGCGGGGCACTAAATTAAAGTCTAAGTAATGATAATTAAATTTTCAATTAAAGAAGTCGATTGAATAAATTTTTTTAATAAAGTAATTTAATAACACAATTATTAAAGTTGACAGAATATTAAAACTACCAACCCACGGATATGATGTAACCTAATAAGGTTAATTAATATAATAGAAAGTTTTAACATCAATCACCTCTCTTTTTCTTTTTATGTTATCTAGATTTTGCTATCTTTCCTTCTCTAAACCTAAGAATAATGATAGGAATATGCAGAATAAAACATAGGAAGCTTCGACAAATAATTAATATAATAGTCCTACACAAAAATAACAAAAGCAAGTACAACATAGGACTAGTCTTAAGAATTATTTCAATTAACAGCAGGAAATAGAATAATCTCTCTCTGGCCCTTTGCAATCTGCTGTGTTTCTTTAAGGACTCAAATATAAGCTGTCTTTCATTGTAATTTAGTGACCAAGTCATTTGGACCACATTTTTCCTTTCTTATATGTCCTAATTCAAGGCAATATTTCCTTATTAAATAAAGGGTATGCAACAATGTCCCACAAAAATATCAGTAATTTTTTTTTTACTTAATTGAGCCCTCTAGATATTGACCTAATTTTGTGTGTATTTAGGCAGTGGCAAACCATGAATATGCGAAGGAGGGAGGAGGGTCCAACAATAGTACATGATATGATGAGATTACACTTCCTGTTTTACTAGGTCATGCACCACTAAAAGTTATGCATCATGTACTCAATCTTCCCATCTCACAAAAATATATTCATCTTTCCTTTTCTGGCTAAATTATGTGTTATTTTATAATTTATAATATAATTGATTTGTTAATTTATTATTATATTCATTTATATTTTTTCAACTCTATTCAGTATTTTGCAGCTCATAAAATTGTAGACAAATATGAATTCGAGACAAATTGACTATTAAAAGAGCAAAGTATTTCTTTTTAAATTCTGAAGGTCTAATGGGTAAGTTTTTGAACAATAAGTATATGATGAAATAGTAATAAACAACACACAAATGAAGTAAGAGTAAAATCCCATTAACCCAACACTAAAATTAGATAGTAAGCTGGCTAGAAATATCAAAAAAAAGTTATTGGTAGTGCTGGGTCAAAAGCTGAGAAGAAAGTAGGAATGCAGTGGCTGATAGATAAAAATGAATAAATTAGAAAAGTGAGACTAGATTTAGAGGGGAATTGAATTGAAATGTCGACAAAGAGGGGCGTTGGGGAACGGAGGCTTTCCAGTACACAAATCCACTTTGTTATACATTTTTCCCACTCACTGACAAACTCCACATGCTTATGCAGAAAGAGGGTTTGAGCCTTGAGGGCCATCCCACCATTATTGTCCACATGACTATAGCAGATCTGACCCACAAATTCACTCTCTTCCTCTTTTTTTCCTCTTATTTCTCTATTATTTCTTTATTTAATAATACTATTTATCTTTGTTTATTTGGCTGTAGGCTTCTCTCAATCTCTCTGTCATCACACACCACCATATTTGACCCACACATCCCACATCCCTCTCTTACGTAAAATACAGGTATAAAGAGGCCTAAGAGGGCTTACACCGTTTTCTCATTCTCCCCAAAACAGATTTGCACATAAATAGGCTTTTCTTTTTTCATTGTAATACAAATACTTAAAACATCCTCTAGCCTCTGCTAGCTTCCTTTTTATTCCCTAGAGAGAGCCAAAAAGACAGTTTTCTTTTTATTCAGTAAGGGAAACCCCAAAAATAAATAAAAAATCTCATCTTGAGTCTGCAGAGAACAACGTCCCTCTGCAGTAGCAACAATTTCCATTTCATTAGTCCTAAAAAGAGTGGGCCTATGGCCTATGGGTGCAAGCAACTGTTCTGTTCTGTTCTGTTCCATTTCACTAAGCAACTTCTCTCTGCAGTAGCAGAGGATATATTTCTGCCTTGTTCTGTGAAACCCGAGAAACCATTATCTTACTCCTTATTTATAAAAGAAATCTTGAGCAGGTTCTTTGTATAATTATATCTTTCCTTTTATATTAAATCCCATTCTTTCTCTCTTCTGCTACCTTTGAATTCCATCAGTCCCAGAAAGATAAATAACTCCAAAGAAATATGTGATCTGAAGGTCCTAAATTCAGAGAGAAACCTATCACTATATAGCTAGAGGATTACTGCATTAAAAATAATTCAATGCAGAATTCGTCTTTGGTGGCTAATGTATTTGCAAAGGAGATGAAGAGCTAGAATTGGAAGTTAAATACAAGCTCTAAGAAGAATTTTCCATTTTTCTTTTTTATCATTTTTTGTTGAAGAGAGGAGAAGATGTCTTCAAAATCTATACATTCTTTGTCTGATGACAACCCAGATGTGCATAAGCAGATTGGATGTATGCATGGCATTTTTCAACTGTTTGACTGCCACCATTTCATTAACGGTCGCCGGCAAATCACTGACCAAAACCACAGGAGGCTCTCCCATCAGGACGTTTATTTCCAATGCAAGTTACCTCTCTATCATCAATTATACTATAAAAATAGGTGTCATTAGATAAATGACTTTTCTTTTTCTTTTCTTATGTATTGGTTGTGAAGGTTCCCAACTATGTTTATTCAATGTTATGCTTCTCTAACTGTAACGCTTAAAAGGTAACCGTTTTCACAGCTTACAGTTTCTTTTTCTAGAATTTTTATGTGTCATAGCTTGCTATATTTCCATGCATTACTCTTTTATATTAACTTTTAACTTTTATATTACATTGTTTTCTCTATTATCATTCAATCTTTTATTAATATATTTGAGCTTTTGTTTATGCCGCAAAAAGAATTATTTTTTTTTTGTCAAAAAAACAAATTAATTGAGGCTTTTAATTTGTTTTTCACCAAGAGTGTGTGCCATAGCATTATCATAATTCCTAGTTTTATGTATCAGTGACTTGTTATGAATGATTAATTTCTAAACTCGTTACAGTTAAGAGCTAATACTTAGCTTTTCTCCAGGTCAAAACAGAAACAATAGTATAGACTCCAAGGATGTATCCAAGAAGACCACAGTAAGCATTCAAATTTCAGTTATGAGTACTTCAGTAAAGATATGTAGCAAAAAGTTGAAGGAAATTTACTTACAAATGCAGGAAAGAAACCACAAGCAGAGCATGAAAGAAAAACAAAGAATCTTCTCTGAATCGTCAAGAAACTCATTTGCATCTTCCTCTTGTTCATCTAGTCTTTCATCTCTAGAATGCAACAGATCATCTCAGCTGGAAACAAGTTCGTCCACTCAAACCGTTGTCCCTGAAACCCAAGTTCGAGAGTCTCCTATGCACCAACCAAATGCTTGTTTCCGATCAAGCCAGCAATTCCTTGATCTTAGAGATGTGGTCAAAGACTCAATATACAGAGAAGCCCGTGGCTTATCAGTCAAAACTGTAAGCAAAGACGGACCTAGGGGCCACATATTGAAGTACTTTGATTCTCCAAGACCTATGCAGCACCCCAAAGTTTCAGGTCTGAAAAAATCATTTAAAGATCTTCATAAACTTCAAGAATCACCTCACAACTCCAGTGAAGGGAAGCAAGTTTCACCAATTAAGGATGCTTGGCGGTTCTCATGTGATGGAAGGGAATCAAGAGACGCATCCAAATCCACCATAAAGCTCAAGGAGCTTCCAAGGCTGTCATTGGACAGCAGAGCAGGAACTATAAGGGGTTCCACCACTGAAATGAAATCAAATTATCTTTTAGGAAATTTGAAAAAGACTAATGGGAGCTCAAATGATCCCTTTAACCAGCATGAAGAACCTCAAAGCCGCACACGATTGTCTAACGTTGTGGCGAAGTTGATGGGACTGGAAGCTTTTCCAGATGCCATTTCAACCAGTGAGAATCAGACAAGAGAGTTCAAAACACACCAGCATGCAGAAAACAATCTCTTTCTGGGAACATCAAGAACAACTGTTGAGAACAAGCAAACTCTAATTCCTGGCTCCCCAAGAAACCTCCACAAGGAACAAATTTCACCCTGTCTGAGAAATGATTCAGGCAAGAAGCCTATCCCAAATTCAAAGTTTCCAATAGAACCAGAACCTTGGAGGCAGCCAGATGTAAGCAGAGGTTCTCAAGTTACAGCTTTAAAGGGTCGTCAAACCCCCCAGACCACATTCTCTGTTTATGGTGAAATTGAGAAAAGGTTGGCACAGCTTGAGTTTAATAAGTCTGGAAAGGATCTTCGAACTCTTAAACAAACACTTGAAGCAATGCAGAAGACTAAAGAGATATTAGAGACCAGAAATGATGCTGCCAAGTTAGGAACTCAGAGAAGCAGTAAGAGCAGTGTTCATGAGAGCTTGAAGTTATCAAATATGAGCAACCCCCAGAATAACAACCCCAATCCAGCCACTAACAAGGGCACTGATTCACCAAAGAGTTCTAAATCTCCAATCGTGATTATGAAGCCAGCTAAACTTATGCAGAAAGCCAACAAAACGATTCCCACAGAAAACACAACTGATAGTATTTCAGTTCTGGATGGACTCAGGACTGCTGATTCTACAAATAGCAGAAAAGAGTCAATTGGCAAACAAACTGCTAAAGATTTAACTCCAAGAATCGATGACCTAAGGGACGGATCCAGTCCACCCTCTCACCTGAAGGATAAAAATACTGCTGCCAGATTGACAAGACTTTCACAAACTTCAAAGGAGCCCCATTCCACTAATAGAGAGAGTACCAACCCAGGCAAGTGCTCAGGAAACTTGAACGTGCAACAGCCACAGAAAAAGATTGGATTAGAGAAGCAAACTCGTCCAACAAATCCATCATCAGATCCAATCAGAACCAGAAGGCAGTACAGTAGACAGCCAACTGAATCAGGTTCTCCAGACACAAAGCCCAGACCCAAATCTTCCAATTTGCAGCCAAGTGATGATGAATTGAGTGAGATTGGCAGTTGCATGAGAGATTCAAGCTACCATGGCGATTCAATTTCTATACAATATGAAAGCACCATTAGCTTGGCCTCACAGGATGAAGAAGTATCAAGCATTGATAGATCCAACAAGATCAACAACTTCATCCAGCAAGCATACCAGACACAAAGAGTATGCTATCTTCCTCTTGTTCCACTCTGCATTATTTATACCATTTTCTTGACACATTCATATTTCTCAGTTTCAGAAACCAATAGAGAGATCAGTGAAAGATAGATCAATAACAGAACCGGCAATACCTTCCTCAGAACAACCAAGTCCAGTTTCTGTTCTGGATGCAACATTCTATATCGATGACTTGCCATCTCCAATTAAGAAGAAACCAATTGCCTTCAAAGGTGAGAATCCAAGTTCCTCTGATAGTTGCTCTCACCTGATTCAAGTTCTTCATTACCATTCTCCAGATGGCATTAATAATCACACTTCATTAGAGGAATATAAACAAGAAAGATCATTGGGGATTGACACAGTTTGAAATTTACAGACATAATTATAAAGAACAAAATAATACAGATAACTCATATCTATATATGAGTAGAAAGTTTGCGAGAACAAGTCCAAGGGGGAGCGAGTAAACTATTAAAAATGTTATAATTATTAAAAAAACCTCTATCTTTTTGAATTCTCATTCACTTTTCTGGTACAGATGATGTTGAGTGGAATCCGGTGGATGCAAATGTGTCATCTGGTGGCACAAACTATAGTCTTAACTCCGTGATCAATCATAAGAAAGCAGAGAGCATCAACCTTGTAACTCAGAATTTTACGCAGATGTTATCTGCTCAAAAGGAACCTTTTATTGGTGAAATTACATCTCGATACAATAGCACAAATCCAGATCACCAGTACATTCTAGAAATTCTATTAGCATCACCATCATACGGGCTATCCAATCAACCAAGATATATTCCTTGCCCTAGAACAAGTTAAAGCAAGCACAACGCTTTCAAATGATACAGAGAGTGGTGGAAAGACTTGCCAGTCAGAACTTCATTCCAAAATCCAAAGGAAACTTGTATTCAATGTTGTGAATGAAATTCTAATCCACAAATTCTTTCTAGAAAGTTCTAAGAATTGCTGCTTGCGATATACACTGGCTACCAAAGGACCAAGAGGACAGCAGCTTTTTGGGGAATTGTGCTCAGAGGTGGACAAACTGCAAGGTATTGCCTCAAACTTCAGATTAGATGATCAGGATGACACTTTGACAAGCATCTTACAGGGAGACTTGATGCTTCAATCAACACAATGGACAGCTTGTAGAAGTGAAATTCCAGGGCTGATTCTGGATGTTGAGCGCTTGATCGTTAAAGAGTTGATAACGGAAGTTGTGACTTGTGAGACACTTGGTCTACGAGTGCAATCTGCTGGGAGTTGCAGGCAAATGTTTTCCAAGTAGTACCCATAGAACTGTTTCACATGATAATTCAGTTTCTCCCTCATTCCCTATCTCTGTGATCAAATTTGGGGAACTGCTCTAATCTTATCCTTCCTGTATTGAGTAAGAAATAACAATGAAGCTATTAAGGGAAATTAGCTTTAAATTGTATATTTCAAAGAAATTTTTAATATAAATTCAAACTACAGTATTCTCACCTTTTCCATTGTTGCAATTAGCTAAGCTCTACTAATCAAACACGGTACACCTTGGACTATAATGAACAAATTGTCTTCCTTATCATTATAAACAGACAACTATACAAACAAACAGAACTTACATAATGCAACCATAAACACTGTTTCTGATGTACCCCTAATTTATGTTACCATCAGAACTTGCACAACATGAACAGATGCATCATTTCTGTTGCACCCCTAGTTAACTTTTCCACTCGTTCACATTGAAATATAAATTTCAATTGATCCATGTTATTTATTAGCCTCCTTAAACCTACAATCAAATTCAAGGAATATATTGCTGGCAATCTTATAATTTTAGCGCACCACTTGTTATAGCTGCTTAGCTTCTAGCATCTCAAAATGTACAGTTCATTCTTCAACAGTCTTGAAACATTAAACAGGCACTTTAAAATGTAATATGTTTCAAGGTCCATACAAGGAGCACTAAGTTGCTACCCATATGTTAGTAAGGATGGTTATCATACCCATTGCTAAAATAAATAGGAACCCGAGAGCAAGTACCCATGAACATGATTTTGCGATTAACCAAATGAATATATATAGTAAATTTTGTAACTTTTTTATTTATCTCAGAAGATCTTCAATGTAATGCCAGTGCAAGAATCTATCTTTAGCCAAATTGTATTTACTTAGCTTTCCCACCTAATGTGTCACCATTTCATTCATAAATCATAATATTATCCATATTCATGAATTTCTTTTGTTGCAGTGCTGACATCATACCAACAAAAATAAACAAACTATTTCAGCAGGAGAAATAATGCAGGTAAAAGAAGTAGGGGGACAAGTAACACTGCTCTTTACTAAAAATATATTAACGAAGTTGAAATTGAAACATAGCACGCTTATTACTCAAGATATAGGATTTTTTATGCGGTCAAGCATAAAAAATTCATAAGAGAATATAGAAAAACAATTGTTTCTACTTACCTGCTTGCTCCTTTGGTGCAACAAACATACAGAACAACTATAGAAGTATTCTTCGCATGCTCTTTCATCATTAAGATGATCTTCTGTCAAGGCATCTTGGAAAGCAACATCTATTCAGAAATCTAGCCCAAATGTCTCAAGTTCAACTATTAAGTCATAATGTAACACCAAGTAGGATGGATCCACTTCTTTTTTTTTCTTCTTTTTTTCATTTCCTATTGATAAAATCAATGGGCTCTGTCCATGTAATTAGACTGCTGGATATACACTTCTGACAGTGGCAAATGCCATTGGAGCTACTACAGTAGAAATAGGGAGCATAAATAGACATTAAACAACTATGGAAGGCATCACAAGTTCCAAATACAACCTCCTTTTGTTTTACGGAAAGAGAAAAGCTAGCGAATGAAGAAGAGGAAGCAAGTTCAGAAAAGATAACAACGCATCCTCCTAAAAAGAAACAAAAGTCAACCGAAAAAAATAATAATAATTCAAAGGGCACTCCAATCCCAATAAATAACACCTACAGAAACTCTGCTAAGAATTCTATTAAAACAACATCAAGAGAGCAAAAAAACCGAAAGTAACCGTATAAAACCAAAAAGAGTTTCCATGAATACTCCGCTTCTAAATAAAAGAAGAGCAAATACTGCAAGTATCCAAGAACATGTCCTTTCTCCCCCTGCTAAACCTCCAAAAAAAATCCAGAACAAATTCTTCATAAGATTTTGATGCAATCTCAATTGCCAATGAATATACCAAAATATGATAGTTTGTTAAAGGCGATAAGAGCTTCTATCGCCTGAGACGCAAGGTGCAAGACAAGGCACGCGCCTGACGAAAGCAGGGCGCACAAAATAAAATAAAATAAAATAAACCTAGAACTCATATCACAACATAACACATACATAAAATAAAATCATAAACTTAACTCAATACTAAAGAAAAGCAATTTAAAAGATCAAAGCATAATGTCCAATAGGCAAAACAATAAAAAACATGCACAAAAGATATAATAAAAGTAAAATATAGTCTTATAAATTGCTAGAAATCTTAGTCCGAGACTAGTACTATTATAGTAGGTTATACACTCCTAATATCATAATAAATATTACTTATAGTCTTCACATCACTTATCACTCATTCATCATCATCAAGCTTCATGGTTTCGTCTTCTCCTTCCCCTTCTTCTTCAATATCTTCTTCCTCATTGATATCTTCTTCTTCACTACCCTCTTCCTCATCTTCGAGATCCACCGTAATCCTCTTTTGAGAAGTTTTTGCCTTTTTTGCTTGCTTAGACCTAGAACTAATAGTTGACATAGATATGGAGCCAACATTTTTTCCCTTAATTGATCGAGTATGATAGGCCTCCTCTCCAACTCCACTAGTTCTAACAACCGCATCCAATGTCAAAGAATCATCATCAAATACAAAATCTTCATCATTTTCTTCATCCATCACACCTATCAACCATTTATTGCTATATCTATATCTTGCAAAGAAATGGGATCAATATGGTCACATGCATCATATCGGTGCTTTAATGCTCGATTGTATTTGACAAATACCAAATCGTTCAAGCATTTTTGAGCTAGTTTATTTCTTTTCTTGCTATGAATTTGCAATTACAAGCAAAAAAATTTCAATACAATTCAACGAAGTTGCAAAGAGCATAATGCTTTTGAAAAAATTAAATTCAATTGTTTAATGCTTACATGCTCAAATATGCTCCAATTATGCTCACAACAGATGCATTACAAATGAGGCTAAGTACCTTAATAGCAAACTTTTGCAAATCCGAAGTTGAAGATTCATAAGATTTCCACCATTGAGCTACCATGACAATATTTAAGACATAAGTCACATAAAATTTAATTCCTAAATCCTAATTGGCTAACTACTTGGAAAAGAAATTATTTGAGTAAAGTTTACCTGATGATTTGGTTTTTTGATGCCTAATAGCCATGTCAATCCTAAAAGTCCTTCCACATTTTGGTACAATGCAATTTGATCATAAATTTCATCTTACACTTCGATGCTTGGGACTAACCTTTGCAGTACTGCATAAAAACCCTTCATAACATCTACATCTAGACAATGCTCAGAACTTGAATAGAAAAACTCAGGATTTAAGTAATATCCCGCTGCATGCAAAGGCCGATGGAGTTGACAATCCCATCTATTGTCAATAATTTTAAAGACATCTTTGTATTTCTCTTCATTGTTATTAAAAGAACTCATGATAGCCTTTTTAGCCTTGTCCATAGCTTCATAGATGTATCTCATTACTGGTTTTTTCTCACCATCAATTAATCTAAGTACTCGAACTAAAGAGCTAAATATTTTCAAGATATATACAATACTAGTCCAAAAGTGGGCATCAAGATAATAGAAGTCGCCTATTTACCATTAGCTTCTTTGGCTCATTTACTAGTTGTCCATTCTTCTAAAGTGAACATCTTTCTCAAATTATTTTTCTGCTTAGGTATTTGCTAAAGAGTGAGAAAAACAATAGCAAATCTTGTCACACAAACAAGTTCTTTTTGTCCAATGAAATATCTTAGTAAATTCACTACTCCTGGTCGAATATAAATGAAAGTATTCAAGCTCATTGCCCGCTTCAATGTCCTACTAAAAGTAGGCAACTTTCCAATATCTTCCAATATTAGGTCAATGCAATGAGCAGCATAGGGAATCCAAAACAAAAGTGGTCTCTTTGCTTCCAATAGTTTTCCTAAAAACAAATCAAAGAAAGACAGTTTAATTGCAAATTGCAAAAACAAAAGTCAAGAACCACTTAGTTACATTATCAATGAATTGCATAGCCACAAACTTAGAAGTTACAAATGAAAAGAGAGTTTTTAGTTTTACCTCCAAGAATATTATTACTTGCATTATCAGTGATAACTTGGACCACATTTGCTTCCCCAATATGTTCTACGAAGCTATCAAGTAACTCAAACATCTTTTTTTCCAATCTTTGAATACTTAGAAGCATCAATAGATTTAACCAAAAAAGGTTTCTTTCGGTGAATTTACCAAAAAGTTAACACGAGTCCTATTTTTTTTGTCTGTCCATTTATCACACATAATAGAACAACCATACTGTGCCCATTCCTCTTCATAGGACTTCACCATTTTGGTTACTTCATTGACTTCTTTTTTCCAAAAAATAACTCTCGCCTCATGGTAACTAGGCGATTTCATGCCAACACCATATTGCCCTATGGATTCAATCATCACATCAAAACTCGGATACTTAACGGCAATGAATGATATCGCCGCACATAGTTGTTAAAGAGCGCCTCAGGTGCAAGGCTCACCAGGCTCCAACCTTAGCTCCTTGAAAATCCAAAGGCAGGCGCTGTCACAAAAACGCGAGCCTTGGTGCACCTTGAGCCTAAGATGAGGTGCGCCTAGGCGCGCCTTTGTGACATTAATTAAATATTTGTATTTTTTTTTTGTTTAGTGTAGGGAAATCTAAACTATTAATTATAAATTGAAAAAAACTTCAGTAGGTCTTGCCACACCTGATTATTTTCAAAACAAACAATAAAAAAGAAAAAAAAAGGGTTAAAACAAAGAAAACATTTGTTCCAGCTTCCACAAAGACAATTTGAATAGCACAATTTAGGCGCAAGACTAATTGTGTTTTGCTATGATAATTCATAATTGATAAGTGTTAGAACTAGTAAATACAGTATTAGTAAGCTTAGGATCCTTATATATTTAGTAAGCCTAGGAACCTTGCGTTTAGGATATCAAATCTTAATTAAGTTTTTTTTTCTGTGTATGTGTTTCTATTTTGTTATTATGACTTATGTATTTTGAATTTTAATATTTATAATATTATATCACCTTCCTCGCAGTCTAATAATAAAATTTATAATTTTTTTCAATTATTTTTTATTTTTGCATCTCATGTCACTCAGACGCAGGCCTGTGCCTTGCGCCTAGGCTTCAGGATCCCTTAGCGCCCTGCGCCTTTAATAACTATGTCACCACATCATACATCCATCGAGATATATCTCTACAAGCTCTATCTCGCAATTCTTTCTTGCATGCTTCATTAATTGTAGATTGCATTGCCTTGTCTTTTTTTCTACTTTCAACAATTTTTCTATATTTGGAACAAAGTAAACATCTATTGGACCCTTTTGCCTTGGTTTTTTTGCCATACTAACTGACTTGCTCCTTCCTTCCTTTGAACCTTTGCTTCCCCAAACAATATCATCTAATTCTTCATCATCTCCATAAGTATCTACATCTTCAACATCTGGAATTGAACTTCTTGCAATAATTGATGGAACTTTTTTTAACATGAATTCTTCAATTTATTCCCTTACATGAAAGGGACATCTTGAACAACACTTAACATTTCAACAACCTCCTCCAAGGTGTTGCTTTGCACGATAAACCCCTCCTTTCATAACTTTATCACAAAAATTACAAATCAAATCATTTGTATTAGGTATTTTAGACATGCGCACATATTTCTAACCTGGATCACTTCTAGTATTATTATTACGAGATGCACTTGAAGCACCACCACTTGTCTCACCCTCCACTAAGTATTAAACTACATAAATAAAATATTACAGAATTTTTTAATGAATAAAAATCATAAATACTTCATAAATCATGCACAATTGCAACTAAGCTAACTACATCTTAGTAAAATACTACCAACCTCATCGTTTTGAAAGAAATTGGACTAAATTGACCACATAATTAAAAACTGTGGGTTATGAGGCCATAAAATAATTTTGCGCTATATTGAACTTTACTAATGTTACATAATATAATATCCTAATTAGATAATCCCCTAATTAGTGGTAGCAAATATCCTAATTAGATAATTTTCCAATTAGTGGTTGTAAATATCCTAATTAGTATAGTTGTCTTATTAGCATTTCATCTTTGTATATGTAAAGAAACAAGAATAAAAAGAAATCGATAATTTCATTGATAGTAGAAAACCTTATATATACAACTCTATGAATATAAAATAAGAAACAAATATATAAAGAATAGGAAACAATACTAACTAGGAAATAAATCTCTACCTATTCCTAATTACCTAAATCATACTAATTAAGAATATTATTCAAATATCTTCCAATATCTCACAACACTCCCCCTTAAGTTGAAGCATAGATATCAATCATGTTCAACTTGTTACAGATGTAAAAAACAAAGAGCTCCAAAACCTGTATCACAAAAGGCCTCACAACACACTAGTGTAGACCCAACCAGATAGAAAATATCATACGAACCGACAAAACCTGTAACACAAAAGGCCTCACACTACACCAATGTAGACCCAACCAGGTAGGAGAAGATGTCGTATAATCCGAAGAGAGTCAAGCGAGACATACCAACGACAAATGTTACTCGACAAGAGTGACCCAAAAAATTACATAGTTTGCTCTCAAGAGCAGAAAAACAAAATGGATCACTCATTGTGACCCAACTATGACAGAGATGCCTATTTAGGCATAGTTCTCGGATCGATTTCCAGGTAGGGTTTCACTGGAACCCATGGCTCTGATATCATGTAAAGAAACAAGAATTAAAAGAAATCGATAATTTCATTGATAGTAGAAAACCTTATATATACAACTCTATGAATATAAAATAGGATATAAAGAATAGAAAACAATACTAACTAGGAAATAAATCTCTACCTATTCCTAATTACCTAAATCATACTAATTAAGAATATTATTCAAATATCTTCCAATATCTCACAACAGTATATAAATATGTAAAGCTTATAGTAATTAAAAATATAAAAAATACATTCTCATATCTCTATTTTTACATGGTATCAGAGCGTTAGAGAGTGGGATTTGGATCTGGAATATATTTTTCCAGATTTGGGTTATCTGTCAATTTGACAGATTAGGGTTCCAAAATTGGGTCATCCACTTGGAATGATCTTCTGTTATCATCGCCGTTTGGCTCGCCTCTGTCTATACAACAGCTTTCCAGGCTTGGTTAAGGTTATACTCTCTTGGTTTTGCTATTCACATAAGACCAGGTTCTATTTACTCACTTTTTCGGATTTGTAGATTCTGGTTGTGATTTGTTGCTTCTGTTTTATTGGGATTATTGCTTTTGTGTGAGTTATAGCTGACAAAAAAGATAATTAGCATTTCTGATGTGATTCCGGTAATGTCTAAAATTACAGAACACAAACTCGATGGCTCTAATTATATGGATTGGAGCAAGATGATTCGTCTTTATTTACGGAGTATTGAAAAAGACCAACATATGACTAACAATCCTCCTAAAGATGAGTCTAGACAGACATGGTTGAGGAAGGATGCTCAGTTATTTTTGCATATTCGTAATTCTATTGATAGTGAGGTTATTAGCTTGATTAATCAATGTGAATATGTCAAAGAATTGATGGATTATTTAGATTTCTTATATTCCGGGAAAAGGAATATTTCCCAAATTTATGAGGTTTGCAAATCATTTTATCGTACAGAGAAGCAAGATCAGTCTCTTACTGCTTATTTTATGGATTTTAAGAAAACTTATAAACAGCTTAATATGCTACTGTCATTTAGTTCTGATGTGAAGGTTCAGCAGAGTCAACGGGAGCAGATGGCAATTATGAGCTTTTTAGCTGGTCTCCCTCCTGAATTTGAGGCTGCGAAGTTTCAGATACTTTCAAGTTCTGAGATTTCTTCTTTACATGATGTTTTTAGCAGGATACTTCGCATAGAGGGAACTCCATCTGTTCAGTACAATAGTGCTCTTGTCAGCCAAAATCATGAGTTTGGACGTTCTTATTACAGAGGTAGTGGTAAAGGAGGGGGATCCAATTCTTTCGAGCCTCGAGCACCAGAGTCAGGAGTGATTGTAAGCCATTATTGTCATAAGTCAGGCCATATGATGAAGGATTGCAAAAAGCTCTCACCCGGGCGTGCCTCAACAGCGCATCAGGCGAGGCTCAAGGTGCAACAAGGCGCATGCCTCAACAACTTCACCCGCCTTTGGACAGGATCAGGTGCCAAGGCCGGCGCCTCGCACACCTGGTGCCTTAGGCGTGCCTAACAACTATGCAAAATATACTATTATAAATTTTCTAAATGATTAAGCATAAAAAAATGAAAAAAAACAGGGCATTATGCCATCCAGAAGTCTTTCTAAAAATGAATAAATGGCAGATTACCACCCTCCAAAATGGCAAAGCTTCAGAAGAGAGCAGTGAATGAGTTCCCTAAGCAATTTTTGTCAAGTAGCAATCCGACCAGGATCCTGAAGAAAGGTGTTATATAAAGGAATACTAGATAGAAAAAATTAACCATCACCCATCAAGCAGGAAAGAGGAAAAACAAGGTAACCTGCTGACCTTATAGCTGCTTATATGCATTATACTCAATAGTATCTTAACAAATGAAAAGGACAACAAAAGGTAGACTACGAAAAGAGGAAATTTTGGGAAAGTTAAAGGCCATTCTTAAATCATATACAAAATATAGAAAAAGCTCTTACCATCCAAATCCAATCCAACAAAACTACTTTTAGCCACATTGTTTCAAACTTGAAATGTTCTTTAAAAAATCTGATGTAGTTATTGAATCCTCAAAATTTAAAAAGAACAGAAGCGGCCTCATTAACAAACCACAAATAAAAACAGCATCCCATTTCCTACATGCAAGCAGTGGATTATAAAATGATCAAATAAGTAACACTACTTTTGGCCCAAATGTTTAATTACAATTTGGTTTTGGGATGGCCAAAATAACTTCCCACATTGATTTACATTTAGCATAATGTGTGTTCATTTTACAACACTAACAAGATAACAATGTGCAGAACACTATCACTATGTAAAGGCAAGACATCATCCATAGCAAGAAGAAAAAAGAAGATAATAGAGTTACAATAAGCACATTCCTGGAAAGCAGTTTGGCATACAAATATTGGACAAATGTAAATCCATGCAAGCATTCCTTCTTAGGAGTGTTTGGGATTACTATTGAATATCCCAAAGCAAGTTTTGAATTTTTTTGATTTAATTGACTAGCTTTTTTAATTTTTTATAAACTATTTTTTCCAAACTTGTTTCTAAAAAAAAATATCTATTTACCTGCTTCTTGCAAAAGCAGTTTTGAAAACTCAAAAAAATTAAAAATACAAAATTTTTTTCCAAAAAGCACTTTTTCGAAACTCAATGCCAAACAGGCCTTTACAAATCAAATACTAGAGAGAGACAGAAACATTCAACTCAAAACTAAATTCAGAGTTTAGCTTATTTTCTTCTATACTAGAATACAATAAAAATAGCCTTCAAACCCAGTGAGTTCAGATCAGATATAACTGATCCACCATTGATGGTTTGTGACAAAATAGACATTTCTTAACCCAGTTTCAGTAGGATTCACTGTGTCTGGTCAGCATGATAGCAATTAATAAAATTAAAAGGCGCCAAATAAATTTTTGCGTCTCTCAAAAGACGCACTTAACAGCATCCAAGTTCTCACAAATCTTTGGACTTCCAATATTATCCCACAGAAATGGAAAGCTTTAAGAAGCCTATTGCTGTTATGTAAAATGTAGAGCTATAAAGAATTAAGAACTAATTGATGCATTTTCAAACTTTGATTTTCCTCATAGAAGAAGTGTAATATGAAACTGATAAAATAATTAACAGAAGTTCGTTTTCAAAACTTAGTTCCCTCCCATATGACAATTCAGATTCAATTGAGATAAACACATATAATATGCTTTTTAACTTTACTGATACTAAATGAAATTTAGCGTGAGGAGCAGACACAATATATTCACACCAATTCAATATAAGAGCACAAAAGGAGAAACAAGAACTTCCACTAAAAAGAATCATTCACTTACAAGGGTGTATGACGACAAACTGACAAATACATACCTCCAAAACTTGTTAAAGGGGGAGTAATTCCCGATCACAGTTTGTAACCCAATTCCAGACCCATAAGCTGGCAACAACAAGCCTGACTTTCCCTATCTGAAATCAGCTTCTGCAGCTAGTTTTCTAAACAAGTATACAGATTCTAACCAGACCTAATTTACATTTGAGCTAGTTCTCCCGGGTTTTCTATAGACTGTCTCAGAATTTCCTCAGCCTTCTTTTTCTTCTCATTTTTCTCAGTATCCTTTTTTGACCATTGGTTGATCTTATCAATACCCTTACTCTGTAGTTTCGACTCTAATGCTGCACCCACAGACTTCCTTCCAACCCTGATCTTAAATTGTACAGCAGGTCTTTGATCCAAATTAACCTTTTTCTGGCCCTCCTCAGAATCACATAACCTGCTCTTCATTGCTTCAATGGCTGGAGCAAATGTATCCAGAACAGAAACATGGTTATCCGGGAGAATATTTTGCTCAACAGGATTTCCCACAGTAGCTTCATACAAAAGCTTAGCTGGAGGAACAATGTGGGAAACTTTCTTCTCCCCGGATTGTAAAGGAGCAGCAAGAAATGGATTACTTTCAATGGCTGGTTTTGCTTCAGAACCACCAACATGAGCAACAGAGGAAGGTCCCCCCAGCCCATTGCAAGTGAGATGCTGTTGCAAGTTCAATAAAGACCTATCTGTCATCATAGGCTGTCTTGCCTGTTCAATCTTCTGTGTGTTAGGAACAGAGATGCCTTCATTTTCTGTGGGGAACTGAAGGTAAGTCTGGGGATCAGGAAATGCAGGTAGCCAAGCAGGAATATGCTCCCCAGGAGGCTCCACACCAATTTGTGTAAAGCTTGAAACTGGTTTTCCTTCTTTAGCAACAGGGAAACGGGGGATAGAATAGGCAAATGGGATATGATCCACTTCACTGACGTATTGTGTGAGTTCCCTAACTGTACCTGAACTTGCAATACAATGATCAATAACAGAAGCACCAGCAAACCCCTGTGGAGAAACCAACTCTTCCAATCCTTGTATAATATCAAGAGCATTCCCTTCCGTTCTGCCTGCTAAATTAGCATATGAATGTGAAATCTTTCCCAATTTGTGTATATATCTCACAGTGACATCAGAGAGTAAATCAAGAGCAGACTGCTGAAAGGTCTGAAAACCAGCACTTTCACATATTTGTGCTACAGCAATCTTTGCAATTGCTCGGGCAAATACATCGCCAGTTGCACCAGATTTTCGCGTTGAATGTTGTGATTTTTCATGCACTCTTCCACTCTCCCCACCTCCATGGCTCATATTCAACACCACATATCACTTTACCCACGATAGGACATCTAAAGGCACCATTCTCTCACCCATAAATCACCGATTCATTGCTTACACCTTGCTGGCTTGCTGAAAAGAATGTAGCAAGAGAAAAGAAAGTCAACACTTCGAATCTTAAATTCTTCATACAGGCTGTAAGCCGACCTATCATGATAATTACTTCAATTACTTTAGACGGCCAAAAAAAAAAAAGAGAGAGAGAGAGCGAGATAACAGGTACATCTGGCAAAATCCCAATATGCACATCGCAGATCCTTCATCCAACTTACAAAAAACAAGGACTTCATTTTATTAATAAAGAACATATAAAAACTTCCATAACCACAAAACATGAAATCAAATACAGCTAAATGTTCCATCATTTTTCTCCGTGATGTTAGCAACGCAACTAAGACTCGAGAAAACCCTAGACATACACAATCGAAAAATAGGAAAATGCTTACCGTTTGTCTTCTAGGGTTTCGAAACCGACAAGGAACCGAACGACCCAAAAGCAAAAAATCGAGGCTGAGCAAAGAAACATAAATCTGGAGCCGTATAGGACACCAATGAATCACCAATAAAACCCTAGGCAGAGAAGAAATAATGAATTGGCAGAGGTAAGAAAGGGTATTATGGGTTTAAAAATTTTGGATTATAGAGAAAAATCAGAGTTTAAATTTGAATTAAAACCCTAATAAAACCCCTGCAGGGATCGAAAGGGTGAGATTTGAGACTTTTGAGTTGGAAAGAAGATGTCACTTATAGAGGGGGAACGAAATTGTAGAAGGAGAGAGCAATGATAGCTTCACGCTTGTGTGGATTAAAATGCCATGAAATGTCCACCCTATATGTTGACAACTGTCCCATTAGTCAATCATTTCTCACTCTGCTAGCTTTCCTTTTTATTTTTTCTAATATTGATAAGGTACAAAAATTAATCTATATATATCTTTTTTATTTCAATATAATCCATTAATATATTATTTTATTAAATTAAAAAAAATATTAGATTGTAATAAAATAATAAAAAAAATTATTATTATACTAATATTTTTATAAATTTGATTTGTTGTATTAATATTTTTTTTAAAATTTGACATATTATATTAATATTTTTTTAATAAAAAATAATATTTTTTTAACTAACAGTAAATATTTTAAAATCTAACAAAAAAAATTATATAATTTAATAAAAATAAAATAAAATAAACAAATTATATAATTTTTAAATTTTAAAAATACTACTGTAGATAAATAGTAAATTTTCTTTAAATTTACTAAAAGAATATTTTAATTTATATCTCATTGTCTTATAGGGTTTTATAATTTATATGCTTTTTTTAATTGGATTTTTACAGATTCCTTCTCAGTTTTTTTTTATTATTATTATCTTCAATTTTATTTTATAAAAAATAGCATTAATTAATAAATTGCACTCCCTCTATTGACAAATTAGGAGAGAGAAGAAAAAAATTCTATTAATTTAGCTAGAATAAAAAATTCTATTAATTTAGCTAGAATAACAATTATCAAAAGAAAAAACTATTATTTATTTTTTACAATTTGACATAATATATTAATACTTTTCTAAAATTTGAAAATTATATGATTTATTTTTTATATTTTAATATAATACATTGGTATTCTCTGATTTTTGAAAATTATATTATTTATCTCATTAATTTAACATAATATACTAGTAAGAAAAATATTTTATTTTGCTCAGAGAATAATAGTACCATAAATTAAACTTACTAGGGGTATTAGTATAACAAATTAAACTTACAAAGGCGTACTGTACAATATGTCAAAACTTCATATAGCAAATAGTATAATTTTCAAAAATTAGGAGAAAACTAGTATATTATGTCAAATCAATTGAAACAAATCGTATAATTTTCAAATCTTAAGAAAATATTAGTGTATTATATCAAATTATAGAGGATAAATAATAATTTTTCCTTATCAAAATTATATTCTCTAGTAATTCTAGTAATAGTGCATTTCATTAGTTTGATTATCTTTAATACCGTTAGTTTGAGAATTTGTGATACTTTTGAATTTGGATTCAATTCTATCCTTATTCTTTTTTAATGATTCAATTATTTTTCTTTTTTTTTTGTGAAAATTAAACTAAAATATATCAAATATATACCAAAAATATTTTCGAAATGTCTTTTGTGCACTGTTTAGGATTAATTTCAGATTTACGTACTGTTATAAATATTTTCGCATGTTTTCGATAAACTTGAATAATCTATGGTAATTATATAAATAGTTAGGCACTTGCCGGAAATTCCGTAAAATTCTCAAATATTTATCTAATAGGTTGTTCAGTTGGGAAAATTGGATTTGGAGGTTGTGGGCCGGGTTGATGATCCACATATATTTAGATTCCATAATGAAAGGGTAATCAAAAGACGAAATTTCACCGGTTGCGATATTTTATTTTTTTCTTTTCAAAGTGACCACCAATATTTTTTTGTTTTCAATTTTATCATTATTAATTTCTTTTATACCATTTTTCTTTTATTTCAGTTTTCTCAAAGCTGAAGAATCAACTTCTCCATCTATTGTATTAGCATTTTCTTAAAATTTGATATATTATATTAGTATTCTCTTTAGTAAAAAATAATATTTTTTCTAACTAACAGTAAATATTTTAAAATTTAACAAAAAAAATTATATAATTTAATAGGAATAAAATAAAATGTGCAAATCATATAATTTTCAAATTTCAAGAGTATTAATATATTATATCAAACTACATAGATAAATAGTAAATTTTCTTTAAATTTACCAAAAGAATATTTTAATTTATTTTATCTAATTGTCTTATAGGGTTTTATAATTTATATGCTTTTTTTAATTGGATTTTTACAGATTCCTTCTTAGTTTATTATTATTATTATTGCCTCAATTTTATTTTATAAAAAATAGCATTAATTAATAAATTGTACTCCCTCTATTGACAAATTAGGAGAGAGAAGAAAAAAATTCTATTAATTTAGCTAGAATAACAATTATCAAAAGGAAAAATTATTATTTACTTTTTATAGTTTGATATAATATATTAGTACTTTCTGAAATTTAAAAATTATATGATTTGCCCTCTATAGTTTGACATAATACACTAGTACTCCCTAATGTTTAAAAATTATATTATTTACCCATTGTAATTTAACATAATACACAAGTAGGAAAAAATATTTTCTTTTGAAGGTAATAATACCATAAATCAAACTTACTAGGACTATTAGTACAACAAATCAAATTTGCAGAGAGGTATTGTGCAATATGTCAAAACTTCATATGATAAATAGTATAATTTTCAAATATCAGAAGAAAACTGGTGTATTATGTCAAATTATATGAGATAAATAATATAATTTTCAAATCTTAAGAAAATATTAGTGCATTATGTTAAATTACAGAGGATAAATAATAATTTTCCCATATCAAAATTATATTCTCTAGTAATTCTAGTAATGGTGCAATTCATTAGTTTGATTATATTTAATGCTGTTAGTTTGAGAATTTGTGATACTTTTAAATTGAATTTGTATTCAATTCTATCATTTTTCTTTTTTAATGATTCAATTATTGTTCTTTTTTTTTGTGAAAATTAAATTAAGGTATATCAAAGATATACTGAAAATATTTTCAAGATGTCTTTTGTGTACTGTTTGGGATTAATTTTAGATTTAGATATTGTTGTAAATATTTTGCATGTTTTTGATAAAATTGAAAAAATATTAATTTTCGTTAATTATGTAAATAGTTAGGCACTTGTCGGTAATTCTGTAAAATTCTCAAATATTTATCTAGTAGGTTGTTCAGTTGGGAAAATTGGATTTGGAGGTTGTGGGCCGGGTTGATGATCCACATATATTTAGATTCCATAATGAAAGGGTAATCAAAAGACGAAATTTCACCGGTTGCGATATTTTATTTTTTCTTTTCAAAGTGACCACCGATATTTTTTTGTTTTCAATTTTATGATTATTAATTTCTTTTATTTCAGTTTTCTCAAAGCTGAAGAATCATCTTCTCCATCTTCCGGCCAAGATCCGCGCGAGAACCCCAAAGTCCCATTAAAATCCGATCTTCCTTTTGACTTTAGATATTCATCTTCCTGAAATTTTACCGTGAGCTGAAGCGGTTTTTTGCCATTTGGTCCCGGTCGGCTTGATAGCAAATAGACCGGAACTGCTGCTCTAGTCCAAGCTGAGGTGGATATGGATAAAATAATGGAGGAGAGGAGTTGGATTATTGGGGAGCCACTCGCGCAGGAGGAGGTGGAGGAGCTTGTGAAGCGGTATCGACATGCACAACTACAGTCATCCTAATATTGGATATTTTACAACATTGTTATTTGCTAACCATTCATCTCTCGGTCTGACCCACCATTAGGAGAGGGAACTTCAAAATTGTATTATTATGCATATATAATGGGTTGAGTACTAATTTGGTTAGAGCAAAATGGCCTGTTTTATTTAGTTACCCAAAGTGCTAATAAATTTCTTTTGTTTTGTCCATTGTTAATTTTCTATTACAAACCCCATAACTCCATCTCTCTTTGTTGCTTTTAATTTATTTTGGTAAAAATTTAAGCAATTCAATCGAGATATTCCCCAATTATACATAAATTGTTTATTCCCAATAAATTTTTAAAGAATTCTCAAGATATTTTCAAGGAATTTATAAGAAATTCCCAAAATATTTTCAAGGTATATCGAATGTATTTCTAAAAATACCGAACAAAAAATGTACCAAATGTACACTTTTTGATATATTTTGCGGTGACTTTTTGAGTTTTGATATTTTTGTAATATTTTTAAGTGATTTTAATAGTTTTGAAAAAACCTTTCAATTGAGATAATATTACAATATTTTAGGAGCTTTTTTGTATTTTTGAAAAATCCCCTAATCAAAAAGAAAAAAAAGGACAAATTATTTCATAGACACATATAACTATACGGTATAAGGGTCCTCATACGTGCCAAACGAGCAATTTCTTTTTAATTTAACTTTAGTTTTTTTGAAAGTTACTGTCAATTAAGGAGATTCTTGTTTTTGCATGCGGTTTTCTTTTCTCTTTTATTTTGTGAGAGATTTCTTTTTGTTCGATTTGTTTGTTTGTTGTGATACTCAGATATTTTCTTTCATGTGTTTTTTTATTATCAACTCACTTATTATTATTATTATTATGATATTCGATTTTTTATTTTTTTTTATTCTGTTCAATTTGTTTTTTGTGATTTTTATTCAATTATAAAATGAATGAATATATTTCAGTTGAGAATGCGATTTGTGAGAGTTTGATTTGTGATAATTAAAGTAAAATTCAGTTGTTAAAAAATGAACTTACAGTTATTAAATAATGAACCTACAATTGTTAATAATAAACCTATAGTTATTAAATAGTGAACCTATATTTATTAAATAGTGAATCTACAATTGTTAAATACTGAATTTATAATTGTTAAATAATAAACTTACAAAATATTAATTAGTTCATTTTTCAAAATAAGAGTTGTTATGTAATTATCAAACTTATAAGTATAATTCTTTTTTAATGAACATTATTAAGAAGGTGATTAGACAAGTTAATAGTCTACCTTTTTTGGAGAAGAGTTATGCTTTTGGAGAGTTTTATGAAGTTTAGGAGACGATGAGATTTAGTAGAAAAGGAGAGTTAACACCATTTAGTAGAAAAGGAGAATTGAGATTTTTTTTTTTTTATGTTACCATATGTGCGAATGAGCCTTTAGCGCATATAGTTATATGGACCTAGATCTATGGTATAAGGTAATCTTATAAAATCTTAGTGTTCGTTTGGTACAAGGGATTGATTAGTTAAGTCATAGGATTAGGTATTTAATCCCATGTTTAGTATAAAAAATAATGTTTGCTTTAGTTATCCCACAGAATTAAAATTAATTAAAATCCAACCCTCCATATCTTTACTAATCCTTGTAATTATAAAATTAAAAACCCCAAAATGGCCTTAATAATTCCTTTTCAATCCGTTTGTTTCCCTACGAAAATTGAAAATCAAAGACACTCGTTCAATTCAGGTACTTGCCATGCATGCTGGTTTTAATTTTTTTTTAATTGTAATTGTGTGTGTTTTTCATTTTTTTCTTTTCATATATAGTTTTGATTTTAAGAATTGAGATGATTTCTAGGATGTCGATTAACAGGAGCAGAAATTAAATTTTTTTAACCCAAGTTTGTTTTAACAAGTATATATTTTTTTCTTATGCTTTGGCCATCTCTAGATTGGAGCTTGTTTCGTATTAGTGTTACTTTTGATGAAGGCATCATAGTCTAATACTGAATACTGGTTTTCATGTCTTATTAAAAAAAAAAAAAACTGGTCAGATGCATATTTTGAATCATTAGTAGTAATCTTTGTAATCTTAAAAAAAAAAAAAAAAACCTAAACTCTATCAATAAATTTGGAGATTATAAATTGAATTGCACAATGGAGAAAATATTGTCTCTCTATCTCATTTGATTTCTATCAAATTGAAAAAGAAAAACCAGTTGTAAAATTAAAAATAAAATTACAAAAACAAAACTTACAGTAAAAACGGTGATTGAAACTCAAACTCAAAATTAGCAAAGAATAATGAAAATAGATTGAAAAATAAGAAAATAGAAATCCAATAGTTTTTATATATAGGGCAAAGGTATTTAAGAAATTTAATTATTCCACTCATTTATCCTATTACTTAAACCTTCATACTAAATACATGATTATAAGTTTAGATTAATTAATACTAGAATTAAAATATTTCTACTAACTTAACCAATTCTAATGCTAATATTAATCCTATAGCTTAATGAAAACTTGTACCAAACGGACCGTTAATGCTTTGAGGATTATTTCTATACTTATGAGATTTTAGTTTGAATAAGGCCACATTTGTTCGGAAAAAAAAAAGTTTTTATGAAAAAAATTTACATTTTTAATTTTTTTAAAATTTAAAAAAGCATGTAAATAAATATTTTTTCTAAAAGTAAATGTAAAGAAAACGATATATATAAAATTAAAAAAATTAGTCAATTAAATAAAAAAAATTCAAAATTTACTTTTAGATACTCCACAACAATTTTAAACACTTTTTAATTGTGGGCTCTACCCAATTAACCAATTTTTAACTTTTGTTTTCTTAAATATCTTTTATTTTCATTTTTATTATATCCACTTTTAATTTTTCATTTTCCTCTTTCTGTTCCTCTTCTTCTTCTCTAGTTGCTCAATTGCACAAGAAAGCTATATGTGTTCAGGAGGAATTTTGAAGTTGTAGCCATCTCCACTGCAGCCTTACTACTAATTCTCACAACCTCCCTAATTCTCTCAAACGGGTCATTAATCCTCCCATCCAAATTCACTGCGTCGCTTGGAATTGATCCTGACTCAAGATTTTCATAGTATCAGATGTCTTCTCCCACCCATGGCAAACTGATCAATTGCATCTTAAAAACCCTACATATTTCACAAATTGAACAAACTCACATCAAAACCTGTACTTTAAGGGAAACTGCACAAAGCTGGAAAAAAAAAAAATACTTCGGCTTTATTCCCAATTCAATAAACCAAATGAAAACCCCCATCTTTTCCAATAGGGGAAGAAAAAAAGTCGAAGTCCCAAAAATTTGAACTTTATCTTTATTTTATCTTATGGCTGCTGCTCAAGCTCCTATGATGCTGCAATTTAGCTCAAGTGATGCACCAGCCACATCACTTCCTTTGGTGGCATTTCCGGCAGAGGACCTGTTGGGTTTCACGACTTCTTTCAGGGTCTTGAAAGAGAAAGGATACTCTGTAGTAAACCAAAAAACCTTTTGGTTTTTTTAGGACAAAAGATAGCATTTAGGGACCAAATATGGCAAGCACGGTAAAAAGTAGATAATTAACATGTTATTTTAGGACAAATCGATTCCGTCCTCTATTTTTTTTTCTCCATTTCAACCTTTGAATATTATACATAATTACCAAAAAAACCTTACCCTTATCACTCAATTACAGAAGAAGTTACTCCATCGTCTCCTTCCAGTGTTCTCTCTATCGTCTTCCGATTGGTAGTAATGTACTTCGTGTTGGATTTATGTAGTCTGTCACCACCATTGCTTAGAGACCTAAAGCAGGTGTCAAAGCTTCTTTGTTTCTCTTATAGCATACCTATTTCTCGCCTAACCTATAGATTCTCTATAGAATCAATGTCAGAATATGATTTTGATTAATTGATTGATTGGTTGGTCTATTGATTGAGTTTAGATTGTTGTCGGTGTTTGTTGTAGCTAGCTAATTTGTACGCGATTTCATCTCCTTTATCGTTGTGGCATCAATTGGACTCTCTTAGAGACAGGATCGGCTTGTGCTTTGTCTTGAAGAATCACATTTCCTCATCTCATGAGGTATTTGGATTTTTTTTATTATTATTCTTTGTATTTTCAGATTTTTCAAAATCTATTATAAATGACTTGAAGAGTGAAGGCTAGAGGATCCATTATAAATCAACACAAGATTAGAATTACTTATAGATTTGAATAGCAACAATTCATAAGTTAAAAAGATGCTCTTGGCTTTACAATCTGTAACTATACTGAATTAAATGGAAAATTTTTAATTGCTGCTCTGTTCTGATTTACGAAATTTTTTATCCAAAATTCTTTATTACCGCAGCAAGATCTCTGAATGTAAGTGTATGTATTCCAATATGAGCAGTTGGTCCAAATTAGGAGTAGATATACCCAATCTGTGATTTTGATTTGTTTGCATCAGTTAAAATAGACACAGGAAAAACAATTGCGCACATCAGCAACTCTTTGCAAATATAAATCAGCAGCATAATTTGGGACTACACAGCCTTAAGTACAATGCGAAGTAAAACCTGAAATTTCCAATTTACATTCTCCCAAAGGGAGCACAAAATATGGAAGAGTTTGACAAAGCCAATTAGCAAAAATCAAACAGCACAAACAATAAGCAACCTGCACTCTAGAATGACACATGTTTAATATGCACATTAGTGTTTCTTAGTTTATAAATGGTCATATTTGTGATGAATTTTTACCTCGAATTGTACCAGGTTTAATGCTAATTTGGTATCTGCTTCGCTGCCCTTGATAAGGTATGCTTTTGTAGTTGCTATATTAGGATGATTTGATTGATATAAGGAAGTTTAGTGTTATTTTTTGTCTGATGCATTGTAAAGTTAAAATCAAATTGCATAGAAAGATAATTGATTTTGTTGCAGTTTGCATAGAATCATCATCATATGTTCACTTCCAATAAATGTTATTGCATGACAGTCAAGCTCAGGAATTTATTCAGAATTTCGAATTTGACACTGTTCATTTTCCGCCTTAAACTCTTGGTAGTGCATCAGTTGCTTACATGTGAAATAGAAACTAAAATCCTTCAACTTCTCTGTTTTGGATTAGTTACTTTTTATTTTGTATAGTTTATATTTTCAAGAATTTATTTTGGGGCCAAAACGTATTCTATTATCTGGAAAAAGATATTTGTTATTTGTTCTATGGCAGTACATCACTACCATGTTGCACACCTGTTAGTCAGAGTAATGTGTTATGTGATTCACATAGTAGTGCACTGTTCTACAACTTGTGTTTTTGAATGCATGAGACAGTGGATAAAAAGTTTGTTCTTCACCATTTCTATCCTAAGTTAAATTCTCTTTATACTGGCATATTCATGTTTTCAATTTGTCATGTGCTGTGTTTTGCTTCAGAACTTTCTCTTTATGCCAAAATGTTACTTTTCAGATTTTTGTTTTACTTTCCATGAACTTCACAATTTGGTCACTTGAACTTGGTGGTTCACATTGAGATTATTTTCATTGCTTCGGTTGTATTATGTCTTTCTGTCCTGCATTATTTTCATTTACAAAGTAAATAGCATCTCATGAAATTGGTTAATGCTATAAGTGAAATTTCTTGAACATCAAATTATTTTTTTATTTGCACATGTATCTAATAAACTTTTGCATTTTGGATTCAAGCTACTTTATATTAACTCAAAATATTTATGATTGTAGGTTATAGGACAAACATGGTTGGTGGACATTTTTTGTATATGGCATCTATGATTCTTTTTGGTATAAATAGTAATTTTTGGTATAAAAAGATCTATAGCAGTAGATTTGTGCAAAAATCTTAGCACTTGATTGAAATATTTAAGGATATTATTTTTTTACAAAACTTAGATGACAATGACATTTGTTATGCTAATATGATATTTTGTATTCATTAATTTTCAGTGTTCTTTAAATTGCAATAATAAGATATGATTTAGCGATACTTTTAATGGTAATGGAAAATAATTTATGTTAGGGAAGGAAAAGCAAATAATAAATAATACATATTAGTCAACGAATCAAAAATAATATATGTAACTTTTTGCCCAGAAATATAAAAAAAAAATTCGTCACAAAAAAAACTAAATCAAATGAATTGATTTTCTGATTTGCGACAAATAGTTTGAATATTGTCACCAAATTTTGTCCCTAAAAACTAAAACATTTAGGGATGAAATATGAAAGCGTCCCAAAATGTTGATTATTTGGCGACGATTGACATGTAAAGGGGACGATTTTATGTACTTTTTATGACCACAATTTCATCGCCTGTTGTCCAGATATTTAAGGATGAAATTGGTTTTTGTCCTAATAATAGCACTTTTTAGGAATGAAATACAAAAGTCATCGGTCAAACTCTTTAGCGATTGCATTTCTATGAAAAAAATGGGGATGAAACTTTTTCCCCCCCAAAAAGGTTTTAGTGACGAAATTTTAAACTTTAGGGACGAAAAATTTTGTCCTTAATTATCTATTTTGTTGTAGTGCATGTACTTGGGGTGGTGATGAATTAAATTCATTGGTCAAATTTTTAATATGCTAATTAATTAAAAGAGTTTTGAAATTGTAATAAGATTTAGGATTACATGGTCATGATCATGTCTTAAATTCCAATGGAATACAATAATAAAATATCAAGACAATATATATATATATATAGCACCTGCAAGTAAATTATTAAATAAAATTCTGGTCATAAATAAAGCATTATTAGATTATGTAATTCACGGTAAAATTTGTAATCTTATAAGACAAAAAAAAAAAAAAAACTAGTGGTTGCTAAATTAGTGACCACATAGCTACCATAATTTGTAGTGGCAAAAATGCTAGTCCCAGATTCAAATAGCAACCACAATTTTATAGTGGACACTATTAGCGACCATAAAGTGTAAATTTTAACTTCACCTAAAGCATATATGGTTTCAAAAATAAACTTTATATAGATCTTGTTTCAGGAAAATGGTGCATGAATTGCTAGGTTTTATACAAACTTTTCCAAGCAATAATTAACCTCGATATTGAATATTAGTTACTGAATCAAACAGAAATGCAAACAATAAGTTTTCCTGCCTAAAGTGTTATATCTGCTTATCAGTACAAGTCATAGTTGTACACATCTTCATGGAATTCAATAGAATCTATATCAAACAGGACTAGTGTTCTAAATTAATTTCCTTCTATAATTTAAACTCAAAAATATATATAATTACAATACTAATTAATCTACTTAGTGATCAGTAAGTCGTTCAATCTACCAAATATTTCCCTAAAGCTATATACTTGTATTATTCACTGTTGAAGAGAATTCCTCATCGGAAATTCAAATAATAGAAAAAAGATTTATAATTGTAGTACAACTATGTAACTTTGAATTAACTTAAATTATTTTAAAGCAATGATTAATCCACAATTATCAAGTTCAACTATCTAAGCCTCCATCAAATTCTAATATGGTATTAGAGTCATGAGAGGACTAATTGTTGTATTGGAAATTCAATGGATAAAAGAAGAGTTTATAAGGTACAACTAAATTCAAATTGGTTTAAATCATTTTAAAACAATAATGAATCCACAATTATGAAGGTCAACTATCTAAGCTGGTCACATTTTAATACTAAAAAAGACAAAAACCATTGCAACAGTGAACTATATCTGCATGATATTCACTATGTATATGTGTCCTGGTGGATACAAATTAAGAAACTAATTGGGGTCCCCGTATCAAAGCATTTTTGCTATGGGACCTTGGCTTTCCTCACATGAAAGAAAAGAACGACTTGCAGAATATTTTACCCTACATTCACATTTTTTCTTCCCTATTCATTTTTTGTCTAAGTAATTAAGAGGGACCACATGTTATAAATCTTTCTAATTGGATGCAACTTTCAGCGGCCCTTTTGACCATCTAAAGCTGCTATTTCCTTCTATCAATTATCTTGTTGGATCTTGTGTCAAGTTGACACTGCTATATAAACTATAAAGAGAGAGAGAGAGAAAGAGCGATCTTACTTCCCTAATAAAGCAATCATCTTCATCATTATCATTTTCTTTTCTTTATTTCTTCAAGCTTCAATATAATTTCATGGACCTTTTCCTATTCTTTGTAGCAGACTTCTAGGAAGAAAAGGGTATTCTGCACTAGTGGTCTTTATCTTCTCTAGGGTTTCAAATTTTTTATTAAAAGAAGATGCCTTAATTTTTTTTGGTGCATTACCAGCCGGTCTCTAGAAATTCATGAGCATTGATTATTCCGACTCGAGCTAACTTTTGGCCGTTATGGGATAGAGCTCTCCCAATGCAGATTTTTTTCATGAGAAATACTATTTGTTCCAACTTGTATAAAATACTACTTTTAATACAAGTTGAATAAAACAAATAAGTGGATGGATAGAGTATAAATATTTTATACAAGTTGGGACAAAAAATATTGAGACAAAAAGTGTTGGGACAAATAACATTTCTCTTTTTCCATATACAAGAGTCTAACTCAAGATATTGCTTAAGGAAAAGAGGTGTGAAACTATCTCAACCAATCATACATTGATAGAAGATGCCTTATTTAATTTCACAAGACTACAATCTTGAAACTGATACTTCCAAATTATGTGAAGCATACTACTGATTTGTCAACTAATTAATAGAAGCTGCAGATGATGTTTTCCATTTTTTTTTTTCTTTCTTTTGATATATATAGCACTAAATGGAAAAAAAAAAGTTACCAAAAGATGATATTTTTCTTTTCTTTTCCATCTCCCTTTCAACTTAATTATATAGGTTAAGCTCATTATATATATAAGTTTCTATTGTAGAAATTTCAAATGCAAATAATTTATAAAAATAATTATTTTTCACAGTATTCAGGTCCAAAACTATATATATAGGTCATTCAGTGAAAATATGAATTACAAAGAGAGTAGCAGATAGTAGTCTCACAAGTATCAAACTATCCATTATCAACCTTATATATGTAAAGAAGAAGAAGAAGAAAAATAATGAAACTCTCCCAGAAATTGATGACCAAACGTAAGATATCATAATCTCTGTCAATCAGTACATTAACATAAAAAAAAAAAAAAAGCCTGTTTTAGTCTAGTCAACATCTGTGTAACACTTAATTATTAGGAGAAGTAGATTGCATTAGCAATTAGTTTATATATATAAACATCAAGTACCTTTTCCTCTCACGGTCTCACATGGGACAACAAATTGATCAAGCTTGTTTCTTCTGAGAGAATTGAGGGTTTGGCTTCTCTTGTTGTCTAACCTTTGTATTCCATTGATGTAGTCATTTACAAGGAAACTCCTGGTCCTTATAAGCAGCTGGCTGATCGCTTCCTTCATTGTGGGCATTGAAAAGCCTGGGGGCAATGTTGAAATGGAAAGGTCTGGCAGATTGATTCAAAGAGTATGGAGTAATTAGAGAATTTGGAAAGAGGTTTTGAGTGCTTGATGTAAACGTCTGAAAGTGATTCATCTGCCTTGGATCGATATCCACTGCAGCTGACGAAAGATGGGCAGGGAAAAAAGGTTGTGGTGCAGCTCCAGCTGGAGGACATACTAGAATTTGAGAGTTAGATGATAGAGACAAGGTAGATGGCAATGGCACAGCATTTAGGTTATGTATATCGTGATCTGTTTGGCTTGCAAATCCATGGGTTCCCGCAAAATGAGATGATTGAAAACTTGGATGATCCACTTGAAAGAAGGAACCAAATGGTATAGTGTTACTTACCAAACCTGATGATGAAGATTGACTGGCTCTGTGATAAAGACTGCTTGATGGAATTTGATTACTTTCTTGTTGGTCATTTTCTTTCTCATTGACAGTACTCTCTCTTTCAACTTGTTTCGATTTAGCCCTTAAAAGATCAGCTGAATCATTGCTCCAAAGAATTGGTCTACTTAATCCTTCTTGATCTTCCCAATTGATGCTACTATTAATCTTGCATCCTTGTTTATTAGATTGGGAATTTGCACCGATTTCTTGAGAAGATGTCAGCATTGCTTGATGAGTGAGGGCAAGATTCATTGGTGGAATGGGAAGTGGAGGGAGTTCATCAATTTCATGCTTAGCAGCATTAAGCAACCAATCAACAGCCTTGCTAGGCTGATTAAGTCCCAGCCTATCTTGAAGGTCATACAATTGGATTGCTGTAGGAACTGAAAGCCTAACTCTTCTGTCTCTTAATCCCCTTATAGTGCAAACTTTACTATGCCTGTCTTTACCTCCGAAAGCGCGAGAAACACGCACAATTCTTGGATCTTTCAATCTTAACCATGGTGAGGTAGATGAAGCCTTGTTAGTCTTTCCATCACTTGAGTTTGCTTCATTTTTAGTTGGGGAATCCTCTTCTTTTGAAGTAGTAATCATCTTATATCTCTCATCATTGTTGCATAGGAAAGTAGTGAACCAGAAGAATGATATCTTCAAGTGTTGGCCTCGCACGCTTCTTGCAATTAATTGCTCAGTACAACTTCTGCTTATAGTTTCCTGCTTCAGATTCTTCAAAAGAAGAAAATTAGGAGAGAAAAACAGTTGAACATGTAAAATCTTAAGACTAGATCTATCCAATTTAATCAAGGGAGAAGAAAGGAGATCTTAATCAAACACAAATAGAAGGCAAATTTTGAGAAGAATAATTGACAAAGGATCGTTCATATATATCTAGTATTTCATGGGAATTGAAGTTGAATTAGTAATAATCATCAAGAAACCCTTCTGATAGTTTTCAGAAAAGGTAGATATATAGTTTCTATTTTATCAAGGGGAAAACAACAATATTAATATTAATCATACTGTTAACACAACAAGAACAAAGTTGAAACTATAAACATATAAGAATTAATAATCATGCTACATATATATATATGTGCAAGTATAGAATGATATGTTGTTTTAAAGGAGGAAGAGTTCAACTATGAACGCAAGAATTGGGTGAATTAGATCATGACATACAATACTGAAAAAATAAAGATCCTGAACTTGCCTGGGATAGCTGCTAGCTATAGAGCGAATTCAATCAACTAAGCTGCATAGGAGTTTTTGAGGGCTGAGGTTAGCTTCAGTTGCAGGGAATAAACTTATTGGTGAAGTAGAAGAATTTGAGAAAGGAAGATGCCGCAATTTAACCGACCATGCTCCACAGGGAAGAAGTAAAAGGAAAAGCAATGGCTTCGATTATGCCATGTGGCACAGCTCGCCATCGGTCAAATAAATGTGCTAGTCTATATCTTATCATTTTTTTTAACACGCATGTTGATCAATTATTGTCTCAGTGAATATTTTGTTATGACTAATTTTAGCTTATAGTTAATTTTAAGATATATGATTCAACATATTAGGTTGTCATTAATTGTGAAAAACACAGCATTTTACTTAATATATAACCGAACTTCAACATATATATGATATATAATAAAACCAAAGTATAGAAAATTAATGATCAAATTTGGGGACCATGCATTATTCTGCACATATGGAAAAAGGGTGAGTCATGCTTTATCGACAACTACGAAAAAGGTTATATTTCTGAATCCTTGTCACATGGTCGAACATTGCATGCTTACTACTATAAACCGATCCGGTGTATCATTTCCACAATCTCAGACTAATCTTGTTTGGATATTAATTACGGATAAAGTTCTTCATTCTTTCTCAAGAATATATTTAGTGGGATTCGAATTCAGGATCTCTTCCGAATAAACTTAGCATATGTTGCCAAGTTAACTTTCAAGATAGTCAGTTATTGATAAATTAGGAAATTAAGATTAGGAAATTAATTGTTGAGAATAGATTAAGAACATAAATTGTCATGATCATGTATGATAACTACTGAACAAGAGAGATTAGTACCTAGTAATAGGTGAGGGGCCATCTCATGAAACATAAATATATCCATCCACGAAGAAACAGGACCACCAGAATTTCTTCTGGACAGAGATATGCATGGAGCAAGTTGAAGTTCTTGAAACCCAACAGCTAACACAGCTAGAGCTAGCTATCCATGGAAAAACACACACAACCTCTCTCTCTCTCTCTCTCTCTTTCACTCTTTAATGGGATAGTGTTATACAGAAACGTATACAATTTTATTTCTTCTTCTTCTTTTTCTTGTTTGAAAAGCTTTTCAGTCTTGCTTCCAGTGACAAGGAATTTAGTCTTTTGGGTAGGCGGTGGATATATCCAACGCAGTATTTTAAAACCCTACGTGGCCGAGTAATTTGACTGTAGACGTTCTCTCGAGGCATATATTGAATGGCTATTGAATATCGTACACTAAATCTTCATCACAATCTGCTGCCTTAGTTTTCTTCTTGGAATTGATGGTATATAACACTTAGGGCAGTTGCTAGTGGATTAACGCTAAGGACAATTAAACATTAATTGAAAATCAGAATTTTTTTTTTCTGGGTTTATCCTTTTAGGGCTAGAATTTTAAATTTGTTAACTAGTCACTATGATTCTATCAATTCTCGAATTTAAAAAAAAAAGAAAAAGAAAGACAGATAGTATTGCCTTCTAAAATTGTATATCTTTCATATGATATGAAAAAATTGTTCTGCCTTTTCTCCAAAAAAAAAGTTCTGCATTTTTCCTTGACATATAATCCAGATTAATTACTGTTTATATGTTGAGAAACCCTAAGACGCCATATTTTTGTTTCTGAGACCAGTAAGAAGCAGTTGACATGTAATCCAGATTAATTACTGTCAAGGCTAAGCGAGTAATTAAGTTTCAGATTTCTGTATTCAGATTTCCATTTTTAGAAGAAGCAGAGAAAAAAAAAATTCATGCCCAGCCAGAACCCTAATTAGGTACTAAATAAAAGTAAAGCTGAATCAAATTAAAGAGAAGAAAAATAAAGAGTCACTCCCTCTCCCTCTACACTCTGACATTTGCAGCAATAAGACATATCCAAAGATGTTTCAGCCTTTTTTTATTTTTTAATTACCTTTTAATTTTGATATGAAAATACCCATATTTAAGTAATTACCTAGTTAATTAACTTCTTTTGCATTTCTGGGAAAAGGGGCAAAGAAGAAGGAACTCAAGAGACTAGTATACAAGATAATGATTAAAGGAAAAGACAAGAGGGAGCTTGCTTTGTTTTGTTTTCAATCAAACTTCATCTTCTAAATTTAATCCATAGAGAAAGGGAGAGAAAATAGGGTTAATTTAGATGAGTACTAGTGGTTGTTTGCAGGGAGAAAGAGACAGATGATAAAAGCTTTTTAAGGGTTTTGATATCTTTCTGTCTCACTGTATGTCTCACTGTATAAACGAGCAGTGATGGTGGAGATCTCAATAAGATAATATAACAGTAGAAGAAAAGGTTTCTATTACAGTTCTGATGATCTACTGATCATCCAAAGGCCACCATTATTGCTAATTTAATGGTCCCCAGATTCCAGACACTCTTTTTTATTTCTTGTGAGGTTTAATTCATAATTACTTTTCTCACCTTTTTTTTTAGAAAAAAAAAAAATTTGTTTATGTTTTATCTCCACTTTCTTTTTCCCTACAGAATATTTGATGTTTTGCATAATTTTCACATGTAAATATCATTTCCACATTATTTATATGAGAATGCATGCTAAATATATATATATTTTTGGCATAAGACATATCTGACTCTTTATAATTGTCCATTTGTGCTATTTTGTCATTTTAATCGGTTTTTGATCCAAATTACTCATTGTATTTTATTTTTAATCCACTTTGTCCCTTAAAAATTTAAAAATATGACTGCATCTAGCAACCATATGATAAAGTGACATGTCGGAAAAACACATCAGCATGTAAAATATATAGATGCTCCAATCAATAGGCAAATTATGACAAAATTTGAATATTAAAAAAGCAAAGTGGAATAAAAATGAAATATAATGAGTAACTTGAACCAACATTAGTACAAAATATACCTTATGTGCAAGTTAGATGTGTTTGTTTTGAAAAAAATAGACACATAAAATTAATAAGTGGCATTTTTGTAAATAAAATTATCGCTATAAGACTCAGATGCGTCGTTAAACCAAAAACAGACGCATTAGCTCCATCCGATGCGTCTGTTAGATATTAACAGACGCATATGCTCATCTTATTTATTTATTTTTTATTTTTGGAAGGATCAGATGTGTTTGTTCTTTTACAAAACAGACACATCAAGCATAAAGGTATCTGATGCGTCTGTTCTTCTACGGAACAGACACATCTGCTCTTTTTTATTTATTTTATTTTTTATTTTTTTATAGAGCCAAATGTGTCTTTTTTGTAAGAGAACAGACACATCAGGTCCTAACAAGTGAAATGACACTGTTTTACGTGTCTGATGCATCTGTTTTTTTACAAAACAGAGGCATAAGGGTCATTTATTAAGACCACCAGTCCTAGATCCACATTTTTTTCTTCCTGCCGCTCACCATGTTTTTCTCCTTTTCTTCCTCTCAAAACATTTCTTCTTAATTTTTCTCTCACAATTTTTACATTGCAAATTTTTTCACTTACAACCTCCATATTCTTCTATTTCTGACGCCATTCAAGGTATTTTTTTTAATTCTTCCAATTTTTTCCATGTTGCGATTTTTATGGTGTGCCATTATTTTTTCTTTTTTTCTAACATGTCGTTGTCAGTGTTTTGTGGTCGCCGTTCATGTCTCCTCTCCTCTTTGACATATGGGTTTGCCATCTAATTTTTTCAATTTTTTCTATGTTGTAATTTTTTAGGTGTGCCATGATTTTTTTCTTCTTCTCCAACATGCCGTTTGTAGTGTCTTGTCATCGTTGTTCATCTTTTCTCTCTACCATTCGGGTTTGCCATAAGGTTTGTTCTCTTGTTTTCTTGTTATTTTACTTGGATGGTTTTTGACATGCTTGATTTTTTTTTAAGAGATGAATATTATGTTGATGCTTAGATATAAATATGAGTATTTTGTTAATATTTGGAGATGATAATTATTTTGTCTTCAAAGATTTACTCTTGTATTAAATTTATTTATAGTTAATAAATGTTGATTTTATATCGAAATAAATTTTACAATTTTTTTTTTGAAAAATTGACTCAGATGTGTCTGTTTTTTTAGAAAACAAACATATATGTTTGTTATCAAAAAAATAAACACATATGAGTGACTCAGATACATTTATTTTCTTAAGAATAAACGCATCTGAGTGTCCCTCAGATGCATCTTCCTCTTATATATCTGTTCATAAACAAACGCATTTGATATAAAAAAACCATACACAAAAGACCACTTTTGTACTAATGCAAAAACTGATTAAGAGGCAAAATGATAAAAATGGAATTGCATATAGCTGGATATATCTTTTGACTTTTTTTTATTACTTTATTTATTATTTTCTTTATTCTTTAGACAATATGTATCTTGTTTTTAATATTATGAGACCCGTATAAGAAAAAAATAAAAAGTTTGCATCACTTAAAATAAAAAAAAAAATTAAACGTTTCAAATTTTAGAATATCTCCATACAAAATAGAAAATGAAAAGGCTACAAATGGGTATAGTATATTTTTTTCCCTTTTTTTTATTTGAACAGATGAAAAAAGGGTTAGGGAATGGAGATACCCTATCAATAAATTATGATAATTTTACGAAGATATGCTATAACCCTTAGAACATCCCAATAGTCTCCTTATTTCCATTTAGAATTTTTACGACATCCAACAGTCTCACTATTTTTTTCCTTATTTATCTCATTCTCTAAAATTTATATTCTTCCTCCCTAAATATAAGGAGTGAAAATTGGCTCTTAAGTGTCTCTTAACAATTTTTTTATTCATTTTTTTCTCTTTTTTTATTTTTATTGTCTCTTACTCTTTCTCTTTTTTTTTTTTAGAAAGCTTTTTTTTATAAGCCAAGATTTATTTTATTAAAAAGGAGAAAAACCACTAGGAGCAAAGTATTCGAAGTGATGAAAAAACTATGCCTAGAACTAATACATCAACTATAAGAGACATGAACAAGCCTCATATCATGGTGAAATGAAAAACTGTAAAAAACCAACACGGATAAAAGCGATAAAAAAAATTGGAACAATAACCAAGCAATAAAGTTATCAGACCTTGAAACTCTTTGCTTAGCTAGATAATCAGCCATATAGTTGTTTTCTCTCTTAGTATGTATAAAATGACCCAACTCTAACCTCTGCTTGAGGGTTTTGATAAGGCAAAATTCTTTATGCAAAGACCACAATTTGGAGTTATCATTCTTGGATAGCCAAACAATCGCATTAGTTGAGTCATATTCAAAAATAATGCAGGGGAATATAGAAGGTTCATGCTCTACTGTGATCTAGAGAGCATATCTAATGGCTACCACCTCAGCAGCATTAGAATCCATGACACCACACGGTAATGAGAATAAACAAATAATATTTCCAAGAGTCTGGAAGAACACCTGCTACTCCTGCAGGCTCAGGTTTACTAAGAGAGGAACCATCTATATTCCATTTAACAAAGTTAAGAGGAGGAACAATTCAACCAGATGTGGGAGGTCTAATTTTTACATGGGATCTATGAAGCTTAATATCATTAACACACAAGAAAAAAATCTTGATTTTGTAAAACACCTTCATCACCAATGACTCATACCTATGCTTCAGATTAATGTCCAATGAGAAAGAAAAGATTTTCAGACTTTAAAGCTCTCTCATTGAAAGCAACTTCATTGTATTCTCGCCAGACTGACCAAATAGTAGCATGAAAGAAATGACAAGATAATCTCACTCGTTAAAGAGTTCCTTCAAAGATTTTGGAATCACCTAAGAAATACTCCACCAAATACAAAATTTGTATAACAAGATGTAAATCACTAGGCACAAGACCATTAAATGATTCGTCTTTTCCACAACGTTATTGCAGAGAGGACAAAAATTATTGTTGGCTAAAAGAATACTTTTTGCACTCAATGCATCTTTAGTGTTCAATCTATTGAGAATAGCAGGCCAAAAGAAAATTTTGACCTTGGGAGGCATAAGTGATTTCCAAATTTTTGCCATATAAGAGGTAAATGGTGAAGGCAAGATATGAGACATAGCGGCAACAGTAGATTTGACGGAGTAATTACCATTTGGATTGTGGGACCAAATAAATCTATCACAATTATAAGGTGAGATATGATATTCTGAAACCTAATTATGCAAGAGATTAATTTGTTCTAATTCCCAAGATCTGAGCTGCCTACACCATCAAAAAATCCATTCTCATTTGAAACCATTCCAGATACCCATGTCTTTAATGGACGCATTTTGATTAAAGAAAATATTGAACAATCTTAGGAATCACTAAGATAGGGGATCTTCAAAGACCCATCTATCCAACTAGAACTTGCATATTTCTCCTTTACTTGCCAAAATCTTAATGCTATTATTGAAAGGAAGAAGAATTTGTAGGCTTCATATATCTTTCCAAACAGAAGAGAAGTGACTTGTTGAAACTACAGAGGAGAGATTAAACCCAAGCTCGATCTTATATTTTTCTATTACGATGTAAGCCCATAGACTGTTATCTTCACTTTTTTTTCTAATGCGCTAAAGCCATTTAAACAACTAGACTTTATTTTTGTCAAGTAAAGAACCAACTCCTAAACCTCCTAAGATTTTAGGCATTTAGATAAAATCTCATATAATATTGCACATTTTTCTTTATTCCAAGGATCCACCCCAAAGAAATTCATGAAGAAGGAATTAATTTGTGAAGCCATTGATTTTGGCAATTTAAAGAGGGACAGGTAGTAGATAGGTAAACTGTTCAGAAAAGTTTTAATCAAGGTAAGTCTACCATCAAAATAAAGAAATGTTGATTTCCAAGAAGCCAGCTTCTTCTTAATCTTCAAGATAATCGGCTCCCAGATATAATTTCACTTAGGATTTACTCCAATGGGGATACCGAGATAATTGAAAGGAAGATACATATATTTACATCAGAGGAGATTGCCAGCTTCCTTTATCCATTGATCAAACACATTGAAGCATACGATAGCACTTTTTTCGAAGTTGATATGCAAACTAGAAATCAATGAAAAACATTTGAGGAGACATTTCGCGTTTATCAAATCATGCAAGTTAGCATTACAAAAGAGTAGAGTGTCATCAGCATATTATAAATGAGATATCTTTTAAGATTTAGATGAGAAAGGAATACCAGATAAGATCCCAACTAAAGTAGTTTTTTTAAGTATCACTGAGAGACCCTCAACTGCCATGATAATGAGAAGACGAGAGAGAGGATCACCTTGATACAAAACCTTTTTACAATATAATCTCCTCAGAAGGACTACCATTTACTAGAAATGAGATTTTTGCTATCAATACACATTCATGGATCTAAGACTCCACCTGGGTTCGAAGTTTATATGGCACATAATAGAATCAAGATAGTCCTAGTTGACGCTCTCAAAAGTTTTTTTGTAAGTCTAACTTAAAAAGAACACTGCTAGTACCTGCCTTTTTTAGATGATGAATGATTTCATTGGTGATGATGACACTGTCAATAATATTTATGCAAGACAAGAAACCACTTTGCTGCACATCAACGATATCTGATATAACCTATATAGTTTATTGGCTAAGACTTTTAAACTAATCTTATATAAGCTACCGATGAGATTTATAGGGCTGAATTTTGAAACCTTGGTTGCCCCTTCAATTTTTGGGATAAGAGTGACGAAGGACGAAGAGATACCATTGGCAAGTTTACTTGAGTAAAAATAATCAACCAGCTCCATAATATCAAACTAGATAAAAAATTAAAATAGGAAATAAGATAAAATGTATTATTGGAATGCACATAATATTCAAAACAAATTAAAATAAAAAGTGAATTTTTTATAATATAATTGAGAGTGAAATAGGAAGTAGGGATGCTCTTATAAGCCACTCCGCAAATTGTAATTAAATCAAGTGTTTGACTTTAATCGATTCCGTTTGAAATATATTTTTTGGTGAAGTCCGTATAATAATAATAATAATAATAATAATTATTATTATTATTATTATTATTATTTGATAAAATGGGATTTGAAATCCTTTTACAGGTTAGAGGATCATATATAGCAAAATCAAATTAAATGCTAAATTTCTAAATATTTGGGAATTATCAATTAAAAAAACGTCATAGTACAAGAATATTCAGTCTTCTTCATCTACATTTCAACGATCCATGTTCAATTCTACATTTTGTAACAATATGTAAATAATCAAATGACACGATCTAAAATAGTTAACTCATTTTTTTCATTTCTCATTTTTTTTGATATGGAGAATTGAAAGCTAGTACATTTTTAAATTTGATCTTCTGTATTCGGTCCAGATCTTTTTCCATATTTTACCAATGTAAAATTTGCTTAGAAATATTACATACATGGTTCCATATATAAATGCTAAATAAATCTATTTAAAACTTTGTTTTATATTTTTTGAAGAAATATATTTAACACTTAATTTTTATGTTCTCTTTTATATGCCAGTAATGAGAATTCAATTTATTGATATCAAACAACTGTGTAAGGGGAGATAATTGAGAGTTAATTTCATCAATGGTCACTAAGTTTTGCTCTTATTATAGTGAAATTACAGAATTTTTTTTCGTTCAAAAAAGTCATTTAATTATATTTTCATTTTACTATAATCATTTTCTGCTATTTTTTGGTGATATGTCAGTTGTCATGTCAGATTTCTGGTAATACGTTAACTGTCACGTCAAACTTTCTGATTATTTATATCTAAAAACTAGCTAAAAATAATTTTAGTGAAAATAAAATATTGTTAAATTACTTTTTTGGGAAAAAAAAGTTATGTAATTTTACTACAATAAAAACAAAGCCTAGTAACTATAGATAAAATAAACTCGGAGAATTCATTAATAACAAAAAAAGTAAAAAAAAAATACAAGGACGTATATGCAACTCATATTAATTCTTTGAGAAAATTATCCTCAATATATAGTTTCAAAACATTTTGAACAGGAAATTGACTAAAAATTGCAGAACATCAGTGTATAAACAATCAATTAATTCAGTTGATAATTCATAATTGCATGTTTGTGATTGATATACTGAATGAGATGTCTATATCATTTACAAAATAGAACTTCGGGCAGAGTGATGTCCAGTTTAGTTTCTGTGGCATATTACTTTGATCATTGTTATTAATTTTGTTCTTGTTTCTAGCTACGAAGCAGCAATCCCGAGAGATCAATAAAGAGAGGAATTAGGATTAAGAAAAACTCATTTAAATATCAATGAGACAACATTTACAATCATAAATACACACATACATTCATGAATATATAAAACCAAAAGGCCTAAGACATTGTCTGTGACATGTAATTGTCTAAATTTATTATTTTGTTTTTTTTTCATTTTTTTATCTATAATTAATTTTCAGTGTACGTTGTTTCATATAAAATTTGTAAAAACGTGCATACAATCTATTAATATTGACATAACGCCTTTGATTAAGTTAAATATTTTTTTTTATCCACGGGCCATATGCAAATTTTTACAAACAAAAGAGGATAATATAGACTAAAAATCAAATGTGGGTAGCAAAGTAGTTCAAAAAAATTTTAAAAGCAAAATGACAAATTTGAACCATTGAAGGGACAAGATATGTTTTATACCAAACGAAAATAATGTAGAATCATCACTAATCTAATTGATTTTGTCAGTTTTTGTTATCTATATATATAAAAATTGAAAATCAAAATTAAAAAGAGACAGATAAGATATCTCATGGGTATTGTTTTATTGTTAAGAAGGAAGTTTTCTCTGTGTCTCATGCACGCCTGTGCCATAAATTTGTTAGAGAAGATGATGAACAATCATGTTGATCATTGTAAGGTTGATGATGGTGATAGTGAGCAATTCTGCAGTAAGCTTAATCTGGCGACCCCACCTGCACTATTCTCCAGTCCATTTTCATAAACTAGCCAGATAAATGACTAAACATACATTAATTATAATATATTATATATATATATATATATATTCATGAGGAGGATATTAATCCGGTTCTTCTATAAAAGGAAGCTATATACGTACATTGATAACTCTTTAACCTTTAAGCTTTTGGGGTACAAAGGATGAAGCATGCCAAGAAAAGACAGTTAATTTACATTCACTAGTCATTTCACTTTCTTTTTTTTTTTTCTTCAAAACAATAGGTGTTTTTAATATATATGTCAACAGAATAATATTAATTCTGCTTGTATCGAATATGACTCCAAAAGGCAGAAAAATATTTTTTAAAGAGTTTTAAAGTAACTGCATATTCAGGGTTCGAACTTTGATTAAGTGGAAAGATTTTTGTATTAACTCATCCACGTCCTGTTGAGTATTAATCATTTCACTTTTGATGATGAAAATGTTGCTAAATGTGTCAGTTTGATTGACGATAAGCTTAGCAAGAAAAAGGGCAAAAAGCATAAGCTATAAAGGTTAATGCATGCGCACGCCTTCATGTGCTATATTCGTGAAAGTAATTTGAAAAAGAGAACTCATCACATTTATACAATTAAAGTCTTTGAGAATGGTGTTAGTAATTAAATTAAATTAAGGATCTTTGAGAGAGGAATTGCAAAGGCAACTCACATTAATTATAATTAGAGACACAAAAACCAATTTCATCGCAATTAATCTTCTGACTTAGAAACAAATTTTTGCCCAATTTACATTAAAGTACTAGTAGTTTAATATAATTAAGAATATATATTATAAAATAAATTGAATTATGTAGCAATACTAGAACATATATTCCGAACGAAGCATTTAAAACCACTTCAATTTGCTCAACATAGGTTTCTTCGAAAAGAATTGAAGGCATCAACGAAGAAGAGATGAGAAAGAATCTCCCTGCTGTCCAAGGAACACAACCCTTCATCAATACCTTGATTTATTAATGCCTTGAGAAGAGGTTTTTTTTTTTTTTTTTTTATCAGACTACAAGTATTTTCAGCTAGTCAAATAGAATAACATACTAAAACTAATTCTATTATTATTGGGTAAGACTTCAAAAATAGCAAAATAATCTCTCATCAATTTTAAAATAGATGCATAATCATGTATGAGAAAAGGCTATGATTAAAACTCCGATTGCCAGCCGTATGACAACCCAACTCCTTAGTCCTCACCACAGCATGAATGAGATTAATGGGAAATCCCCACATCAATCCTAAATATGGGTGGCAAATGGTTATGGAGGAAATTTCATTGTTTGTACACATTTATATTCTTTTTTCATAATTGCCGACAATTTTATTTCTTTTCATTTTTATCGAATTTTTTTCTTTACTATTTTTTCTTTTCATCTTTGTCGTCTATTTCTTATCCGGTGAGCTTTCTTCTTCTTCACGATAACCCATCATGACATTTTGATTCTTCCATCGCAAATTCCATGTGATTCTATTTCGCTTTCAATCGCATGCTCTGTTATTTGTTCCTCTGTTGAGTAGATTTTCTTAGTTTTGTTTCTAATGGATGGATAGGTCTTCTAGGGTGGTGAAATGGTGTCGTATGATTTTGAAATCTTCGAGTCCGATTTCACTAGTTGGATATTCAATTACAATGGTGGCCTAGAAAGTGATTCTGTTAATGGAAGCTCAAACAATTCAGGACATGATAGTAGTCACACCAAAGGCAGCGGATAGAGTACTTGTGAAGCTGGTTGATGCAGCAAATGTATAACAGTTTGAAAAGATTAATCTCATGGAATTTCAAAGTACATCTAAAGTATTTTCAGGGAATTTTTAAAGGTATACCAAAAGTATTACTAAAGTATATCCAAGGTATTTCTCATAAGAAATTCTTTGAGAATTTCTAAGGTATATCTAAAATATCTTTAATGTATACCCAAAGCATTCCTAAGATATTTTTAAAGAATTCTCGATGTATATTCAAGATATCCCCGAGGTATCTCTTATTTTAAAAGGTATACCAAACTTTTTATTTGAAAATTAATGATGTTTTGAATTTTGAATGAATTCTATTATTCTTCTTTAATGATCTTGTATTTTTTTTTGAAAATTGAACTAAAATATATCTAAAGTATAACAATAATATACCAAAGATATACCGTTCGGACATATTTTAAGATGATTTTTAGATTTTGGTACTGTTGTAATTTTAAAAAAGTTATTATAGCAAAATTGGAAAAATTTTTTACTATGGATAAAAATTCTATTTTTTTTAATATTTTTGTAAAATTTTCATGATTATATGGCAAGGCCCATTTATTAGCCCTGTAATTTTGGCCTAACATTGTCTAGGCCCATATATTTTGACATGGCCTATAACTATTGTGCTACTTTTGGGCTAACATTAACAAGGCCCATTAAAGAAAGGAAATTTTGTTACATAGAAAACTAGAATTGTGAGCTTTTAATTTCGAATCCCCAATTAAACCTCTTCCTGAAAAAATTGAATGAAGAAAATGTTCTCAGACGGAAATGTAAGCCAAGAAGATTTAAGAAAGGCAATAGGAAGAAGTGATTTTTTAGTTGATTCAATTGATTGAGTTGCTTGATCGAACAAATTTAAAGAGTGTTTGGTTCATGAAAAATATATGGTGAAAATATGACGGTAATAAGTGATTTTTATTGTTAAAGTGATTCTTATTATTATTGTTTAGTTAAAAAAAAAAATAAAGTGTAATGAGAATAAGATTCTCCATCAATGGAAATCAATAGATTCCTCTCTCTCTTTTAGAAAATGAGTATTTCATTTTATTGGAATTAAGTCAAACTAGTTAAAATTTGAAATATCATAATTATTATGCACCTTCTAATTAATATATATTTTTATTTAATATATTTATTATAAATAAATATAAATTATAACTATTTTTAATTTTTTAATATACTTATTCATAATTAATGTTAGAAGACACTATAAAAATATATAATTTTAATCATATTAATTTATTTTTTAATAATGACAAACTTAAACATGTAATTATCTTAAATATAGAATATATATTTAATTTGAGGATCTCTTTATATTTTATTTTCTACAAATTAATATATTATATAAACATGGAAATTTAACCAAGCATATGTAAATAAAATTTCATTCTCATTTTCATTGCTCAATAAATAAAAATGAACCAAATAACATGTTAAAATCAATTATTCTCATTCACATTCTCACTTTTGAACCAAACACTGTTCTAGTTGATTCAATTAATTTATAATAATATAACAGTAGAAAAAATATATAGAAAATACAAAAAATTAGATGACTTAATTTATGAGATATTTCTTACAACATTTCTTAAAAGTGTGAATTTCATGCATACATAGTTTCATGAAATTATAATGCATTATTATTATTATTATTATTATAGCTTGGTCTATAAAATTTTTCATATACCAGTTTTGATAAATTTTTTCAGATGAGTGTTTCATCTCTCTGCATATTCAGGCCTTGAGCAAAAAGTGAAGCAAAATCCTCCATTTGATCACTGGGCAGATACACCCCAACCTCTACACCAAATCCATCTCTACCCTCCATTATAGAAAATGCATTCGAAAGTAAGGACACAATCTTCCCAATCTCAGGCTTTCCCCTGTTGGAAGCAATTTTGGATTGAATTGAGCTCTAAGTTTTAGTCTAAAATAGAGATTTCAAAATTTTTTAATTTAATCGAAATATACAATTAAATTTTGCATGATATGCAAACATACTTTGCATGTTGATCTAGAGTATTTATCCATTATTTTAGCAAAATATATTTTTTGTAACATTATGGATAATTTCTATTTGCTTAGACTACAAGAAAATATATGTTTAGTGACGCTAAAAAATTAATCTAGAGACGCTAAAAAGCGTCACAAAAAATATTACCGATGCAAGAAAAGCGTTGTCTAAGCGTTGCTAAAGTTGAAGTTGCGAATTTTTCCGCGACGCTATCGCTTGGCGTCAGTATTTTTTATTTTACGACGCTTTTGTAAGTGTCATTAAACATTGAAATTGTGACGCTAATTTCCGTCACTATAGTTAAAAATCTAATTTGTTTTGTAAGCTGTAGCGACGCTAATCATTCAATGTGTCGCTCAATTAACTACACTTTCAAGAATTAACGTCACTAAATTGGCATCACTTTTCTGAATAAATGTCTTTAAATTTATTATGGTTTCTACTCTTGTGTCACAATATTGGAGACACTCTAAAATCAATGTCCCAAATTAGTAACACTATTTACAATCAATGTGCTTAAATTGACTATAATTTATAAATAATATTTACATTGCAAGAACTAAAAAATGGCACTCTTTTGTTTTTTTTTCCATTTTGAATTCATTTTTACATCTCAAAGAAAAAATGCACAAGAAATTGTAATAATAACATATGGATACAATAAAAAATGCACAAAGAAAATATTGTCTTCAGCCAAAAATGTATAATAATGTGCAAATTTTTCCCATAGGAATTAAATGCAACGAGTCAAACATAATGAAAAGTTAAGATAAATAAAAAAGGATAATGGAGACTGAGCAAGTGAAGGTGGCAGCTTTTACAGAAGTACTAGGAAAAAAGGAAGAAAGAATTGGTCAATAGAGAACAGATCTGTCTAGCCAACCTCAACTAATATGGTGGTGAGCTATAGTCAAGCAATTGTCCAAATTAATCTTCAAGACTTCATAAAAGTTCTGGAATTGCAGTTGTCCGTCTCATCACAATTTTCACTTACCTACACAGAAAAATTCAGTCGAAATTAATTTTTTATCCATATTATGCTGAGTTGCCAATTTATTTGATCTAATCATCTCCAAATCATTAAACCCAGTAAACAATGAGGAAAAAAATGAACTTTATACCGCTACGGTGCACTAATGACAGTAATTTTTTTAATAAAATAAAAAAATTTTAAACCAAAATAAAAATAAACATCAGTCCTACCAAATTCAAGCTATTAAACTGTTTTAATATTTGATGAAGTTTCTGCACATATCCCCTTAATCTTTTTATCACAACACATCATAAACTTCAGCATACAAAAAGAAACATAGTTATGGGCATCTATAAATGATTTAAGAAGCAAATAATCAAATTTTTTATTTTTCTTGATCAAAACCAACTAACATAGAAACTAGTCCTTGCGCATAAATTCCCTGAAGTAGCCTATATTTCTATGGATTATAACTAGCATAAGTACTTAGAGCCCGTACATAGAGAGATTTTGCTAGATGCCTCTACAACAATGAAAGCTATGATAAAAAAGAGATAGTATAACCTTAATTATACTGACCTTACATGCCATAAAAAAACCAGATTGATGCCTGCAATCCTCTTTTGTTCAGGCTTGCAAAGATGAAACCAATGATATTAATCTAGTGAAATGAACACCTATAGAAAGTTCCTATTATGTTAATAATACAAAATCATCCTCTGAGTGCGATTTATTATAATAACGCAGAAGGTATTGTAGCTTGAAATAGCCACAAGTCCCACAACTAGAATTTATCTAGCTCTCTTAGACCATGAAAACAGAACAAATTGAGATTTATACATCAAAGCAAAATTGACAGCAAAAGAGTTTGGGTTTGGACGGCAACGATTTATTTCTATTAATTCAAGGGTCTAAAATTGGGAGAGGAAAATTGATTAACCGACAGCGAAGTGGCTACTGCTCTCCCTCTCACAATCACTCGCTCAAAACCTTTGTGTTATATTTTGTTATACCTTTGTGTTCTGCATGAAACAAAGCTGAGGCAACAACAAAACAACTGCAAGGAAAACACAGAGCCCAGCAAATCCTGATAAATGGATGATGTTGTTTTTGTTGGATGAACAATCAAAGAGAGCAGTGCACAAGGTATCAACTACATCTAGATCAAAAAAAGAACAGAGCCATGATTAAGAACATTAAAGAGCTCTAGGTATTGAATTCAAAACTCCCATCTAAAAAATCAGATGAAAAGAAATACCCGAAATCTTTATTCTGTTAAACCAAAGCCCATGTCCAGATCTTAATACCAAGTAAATTCAAGGAAAATCAAACTGCAGAACTAAATAGCCTAAGTTCAAAGCCAAATGCAATAACAATACATACCACCCTCGAATCAGTATCGTCACACTAAAAAACCTAAAATTTCAATTTGAAAAAGAAAAACTCTAAAAAGATCCCCAAACCAAATATGATTTCAACAACCATCAAAACCCTAAAAACTCGCACAAAAATCGAAATGCGCAACCAAAATCAATATTATCATACCATCATCATCAAAATCGCTTGAATCACTCTCCTCCTCGTCCACATTAACTGAATCCTCGAACTTAAGAACCTCACAGTTCTTCGTCTTTCGACCTCCGCCTAAGTTGTCGCCATCGACACCACCACAACATTTATGCTTGCCGCCGGTGGTAACCGCCTTGCCCTTGGATATAATTATCGGAGCTAATCACATAAAGGGTAGGGAGACAGAGGAGAGTGGAGCGGTTTCAAATTGGTTTGTCTAGTGTGAGGAGGGGGAGAGAGTGTGGCAGTTATTTTAGTGACAAAAATAATAAAAGTGTAAGTAAAATTTATAAAAAAATTTCCACTAATTTTAATAATTTATGTACACATTAAAAAAGTATTATTAATTTTATATATTTAACAACCTTTTAATAGTGTCATTAAATTCTAGTCCAGATAAAAAAAAAAATCATAAGATTAAGCGTCATAAATTTTATAACATTTTTTTTCTCTAAAGGTCGTCATTTTAATGAATCAAATAATAAAAATGCAAGTAACTTCTACAAATATTGTGATTCTTAAAAAAAAAAAAATATTAAATAATTTTATAAAAATAGTGACGCTTTTATAAAAGTACCATTAAATTGTTCAAAATTTAGATGTTTTTATGTAAATGTGACCAATTTTTATAATTTAAATACCCTTTATAAAACAATGTTGTTAAGACTCTTAATTTAATGAGGCTTTTTAAAAGTGTCATTAATACACTTAATTTAACAACAGATACTAGAAACATTATTAAATAAGTGTCGTAATAGATCTTTTTTGTTCGTAGTGATCATCCAATATTTTTTAAGAACATAATAGAAAAATAAAAAAGTTAAAGATAAATTTTTTAAAATTGAGTTTACCAAATATACAAATTAAGTCAAAAATCAAAAATTTTAGTTGTTTTTTATGAAACTCATTTACTAGTCCAAAATATATAATCATAAAATATCTATTTTTTATAAATTTATAAACTAATAACACTTTATGAATTTTTATTAATATTTTTCCTTCAATACTTACTCTAACAGAGAGAAAGCAAAAATTAAACAATGAAAAAAAATTTATAACCGGAGAAGAAGAAGAACCTAATGGCAACAGAAGCCAAAGAAAAGAATAAAAAAAGAAAAAAAAAAATCAACTCAATTAATGAAAAGTGGCAAAGGCATTAAAGGGAGAGGGTAGGGTTTGAAAATTTGCTTCGATTTTTTTTAATCTCTTTTTCTGATAGTAGAAGAATTAATGGCTCTTTTAAATTCTCGATATAATTGTAACCACCACCATTAATTAAAAAATTAATTTTTTTTCTATTAATCATGATAATTATTTTAATATACCATTATAGTTAATTAAATTAATTAAATTAAATTATAATAATTTTAATTAACACGTTAATTAAAATTATATAGGAGAAATAATTAAAATTAATCAATATTAATTTTAACTCAAATAATATAAGTGATCATTTTTAATTTAATTTTCAATTAAATTAATCTTCACATCAAAAATATTGACTAGATAAATAATTTGGTGTGACTTATAAGGTCAATAATTTTATCAAATGAAAATATAATATAAGGCAACTCATCCTGAAATGAATCCAGAAGACCAGATCTTAGCAGTACAAGAGTGTTCTCAATCATTACAACAAGAATTAATTGAACCAATAAAATATGATTGGGCATGCTAGACATTTTATGTCAATAAACGGTCTAAACAGTTAGAGGGAAAAAGTGACTTGTCATTGATTATAAGCCATTAAACTATTTCCCAAAGGATAATAAATTCTTGTTGCCAAAAATATCATCTTTATCCACCTTCTTGAAGGATACAAAGGTATTCTTAAAGTTTGATCTAAAGTCAGGGTTTTGGCATCTTGGAATCCATGTCGAAGATAGATTCAAAACATCTATCTATATTCTAAATCACCATTATCAATGTACAGTTATGTCATTTGGTCTTAAAGTAGCACCATCTCTGTTCCAAAAGGCAATGACACATGTTTATGAGCTAATCTTATCCTCAACCCTCATCTATATTGATGATATCTTACTCTTTTCTAAAAGCATTGAAGATCACTATTGGCTTTTGAAAAAGTTTATTGAGATTACACATCAATATGGAATTATACTTTCTGAAAAGAAGATGCAAATTGGCCAACAAGAGATTAATTTTCTTGGCATGACATTTAGAGATAGGACCTATCAACTATGTGATCATATAAGTCTTGAATTATTAAAGTTCCTTGATGAGAACTTTACAGTTAAGCAAGTTAGGCAGTTTTTGGAAGTGACTAATTATGCGCGGGATTTTATCCCATGATTCACTCAGTTGGTTTATCCACTCCAACAACTTTTAAAAAAGAAGCCCCCACCATGGATAGATGTCCAAACACAAACTGTCAAAGAGATAAAGAAGATTTATGCTCATCTCTCCAGTCTGTGAATACCGACAACAGGAAAAATAATTCTTCAGACAGACGCAAGTGATGAATATTGGAGTACAATTCTTTTCGAAGAAAAAGATAAAAACAAACAAGTTTGTGCGTATGCCAGTGGCCGATTCAAAGAATCTAAATGCCATTATTATTCTACATTCAAGGAGATCCTAACTGTAAAGAATGACATAAAAAAATTTGAATTTCATTTGATAGGACATAACTTCCTTGTCCTAATAGATTATTCATCTTTCCCCAAGATACTTGAATTCAATATAAAGCAGGTTCCACATTCACAATTACTTAGATGGAGTGAATGGTTTTCTAAGTTCTCTTTTAAAGTAAAGCATATAAAAGAAGACTAGAACTTAGTTTCTGATTTATTATCAAGACCACTACAATAACCAAAGCCTCTCCATCTAATTACAAAAGTCCAAACAATTCTATTAATATTCATGGAAACCCTAGAGAACTCAAACTATTAGAGAATTGATCAAAAGTTCCCACTAGGATGGTCCATCACAAAGACCATGCCTAAGAACAGCAAACTGAAATGATGATTTCTGCTCAACTCTCTGCCATACAAAAACATGGAAAGACTTATGTTTTTCTTTCCTGAAGAATTTCATCCTTAACATCCTCACATGGAAGTTTTCAAGTTACTTCTCACTGAAACATTTCCATATGAAAGTTTACTTATGTTGTAGTACCTCTATTCCATGCACTTCATGGCCTTCGAGTTCTCTCCATTGGTATGGTACAATATGATAGCAGCACAAATCCTTCAGAAAATTCACGAAAAATTCTTGGATGGTTTAAACCTCTGAAAGTCTAGCAGCAATTCTTCTTTAAGGTATTGCATGAGAACTGGAGCATTGATATTCTAGCAAAAGAGGTTCATATCATTTTTATTCTAAAATGGTCTAAATATTGTTCTCTATTTGAGGTATATCACACTTAACTGTATTCTTTATGGAGCAATTGTGACTATCATCCCATTGAAGTAAGAGAGCTTCAAAGGATAATGGCAAGGAAAATTGCATATATTCCTAGATTCATATGGCCTCAGTATACTGAAAATGCTCCTAAGGAAGAGATACCAGCTGAGTACAAAAGACAGATAGAAAATGCCAAAAGACATGTGATAACCTGATCTTTTCAAGATAAGGCTAGACCCTCACCTGCTGGACCTTTCATTAATGACAATAGATTCTCATCAACTTATGATCCTGATGACTTGGATGATGATAGTAACAGTCATATGAACTTATCTCCTAGCCATGAGCCTATCAGAGATAAAAGTTAAGGAATCTTTTCTGTAGAGAAGGATAAAAAGTATTTGCTAATGTGTCTGTTGTTGCTTT
>CATIWF010010198.1:0-17493 GCA_949630135.1 Balakata baccata | reverse complement strand
CATATGTATAAATTAGTAAATATGTAATAGTGTGTAAATGTGTATTTGGCTTCAACCTTTGTAACTGAAATAATTGAACATAATGTCTGAATTGTTAACATATGTGATATATTAGGTTTATAATCAAGATGTGATGCTTAGCTGAGCTGTCAAATGTTGCAAAGTGATAATGTTATATGATTAAAAAAAAATTTATCCCTCATTATAAACAGGACTATGTCCTATTCTATGCTATATACGACAACATGATATAAGTATAAGTGATATCCATAGGTATAAGGTGTTACAATATGCACATTAATCTAGTCACACTATAATTAATTTAATTCTACATCGAATCAAATTCGAAATCCCTAAAATTCTAGAAGATATATCTACTATTTGGGCATCCATAGATCAACTCAAGCAAATCTGAAGTACAATCTCGGACTAGCGAACCAACCACAAAACACCTAAACCGAATCAATCAAATTTCGGAATTGAAATAGAATCAAATAGAATTAAATTAACAACAGGCATATAATATCAAAACCATTTAGAAAATCACATTTTTATGAACTAAAGATGCTGGTAAAACAAAATTATAGATTAAATAAAAAAACAAAGTTCGGTAATGTCCTAATTGGGAAACTCTTTCCCGGTCGGGACTTATGCATCTCTAGAACTTTAAAACTCTTTTAAAGTTCTATTTGATCTGTCCAAAACCCAAGTTAATGTTCTAAACATGTTTTCATGTTTATATGTTTATCAAATAAACATTTATTACAAATCAAACCATGTAATTTAAGGATTTAATCAATTTATCAATCTAAAACCTTTGATTAGCAATTAAAACACATTACCAAACAATCATACAAACTAAATTTGTATCATATCATTCATTATTATCAATCCCAAATCATCACATGAACTAATTAATAATAATGAAAACCAATTTGGCCAATTTTAATCTCATTGAAATTTAGAAAAGAAAAGAAAATCAGATATTAATTTTTCGTCTGCCCTCACACAACCTCATTAATTGAGGTGTTTTTTTTTCCTTTGGCCTTCTGGCCATTTCCTCTATTCTATATATTTGAATTCCTTAATCATTTCACAAAGATTCAATATACGTCTGGTTCATTTTGTTTTCTCTCGAGCAAAAATTTGTTTTGTTCTTGAAAAATTTTCGCTCTCTCATATGGTATGAGCATTGAAAGAAAAATATTGAAAAAAAGCTTCTAAAGAGTTAGTAGCTAAGAAATTTGCTAGAAGGAGAAATTTGGGATCATACATCTGGACTAGCAAAAAGGAATTTCATCATCGCAAACAAAGCTTTTGGTCTTTTTGCTTGATTTGCACCGTGGTGAACTCAGTAATAAAAGGTTTGTCTGAATCCTTTTATTTTTCCATTTTTTTCTTTAAATCATGGGATGATCTTGGAAAAATGGATTTTATCCATAAAAGTTAACAAAATATGTCTTGTTAAAAGTTATGGATAAATGCTAAAGGTTAACATGAAAAGTGTGTTTTCATGTCATGCAATATTTGATTGCATGTTTCGGTAAAATTAAAAATTTTTGAAATCTATAATTTTGACTGAGACCTAGAGCTCCCCTCAATCCAAATAAAATAATGCTTCCGCTGCCAGCCAACAACCCATTAGGTTCCTGGTTATGTTGGCTACTCGAATCAACACTTGATCTTGAGCAAGTCATGAGCGGTATCTAGCAATACATCATGACCCCTAATTAACCGAAAAGTCTGCGGTTTGACTTAGAACCTTTCCATTGACAATATTCATCTCTTTCTCACCTTCCATGAATAGTCAGGACATTGAGGAATATCCAAAAAGACATTTAGGAAATCGGTTTGATTCTATCTCTGTTTGTTCCATTCGATGAAAGGAAGGATCCCAAAGAATCAATCTATCTTTTAGTTGTTGAATCTTTCTTTGATTGATCAATGTGTGATATTCCAAATCCTCATTAGTAATGGAATAGAATTGATCTATGGATTGATCAGAAGATCCCTTCAATTGGGTAGAATTCCTTCCTTGAAAGAAACTAGATCTTGTGGAATCGTATTGAATATTTGACGATATATATCGTGCCTTGCTAAATAACTGATCCTTGTTTATCAACCACATATTGTCTAACCAAATCTAATTCTCTCTCGATATGTTCCTCATAAAATCCTATTTGTGCATGTTATTCCCCCAACTAACAAAGAGATCTTGCTGGAATTGCCACATATGAAGTTGAACACAATTTTGCAAAGAAATAGCCCACTTCTTTCTTGAGAAGAGACGAGAAACATGCTCAATATCATTTAATTGAATAGTTAACCCAATTCCTTATTGTTTGAAGAAACCCTCCACTTCAATTGGTATTTTTTCATGAAAAGCATACATGAGATAACAAATCCACAATTTCACTAAGATTTCCAATAACTGTCATAAATTCAAGTTGATTATGTTTTGCCCCTTCCTCGGAGAAAGACGATCAAACAATTCCCAATCATGGTCCTTGTAGATCATATCGTCCATATAATATACAAAAAGAAATTACAGATATTTGATATCCTTTTCTTTGAATGAGATCTCAATTCCAATGACAGCTTCATTAGCTATATTACAATTAGAATCCCTTTTTTTCCGATCCAGTTCCTCCACCACCGCAAACCTCAGTTAGATTTAGACATGATACACTTTTTAGTTATTGAGAGAACCCAAATACTCTCTTTCAGATCTAGGAAAGAGCTCTCAGAGATCTTTTTTTCTTTTGGAAGATACAAGAGCAAAACAATCAACCTATTGATATTGGAAGACCCAAAGGATTCTTCAAATGTATCATTTTTGGGTCCAATAGAATTCATAGGTATAGGAAGAAGCCCTGTCAAATAGAGATTTTTTCTTTCAACTGTTAATACGATATATAAGTACTACTACTATAAAGAGTACTACACCCTTAATAGTGAAATATCGGTTACTCGTTGAACCCTGTGAATTGTGTGAAAGTAAGATTCTCCAAATTCTGGAGTCCAAGAGTTTCATAAAACATTATTGATGAAAAAAAAATGTGAATGAAAGATCCCACTAAATTGAATGGGTCTCTGAATCTAAGAAATAGTGAGAATTTTTTATCTCTCTCAATTTGAAAATCCAAGATTTGAATTGATGTCCTTTCATTGATTCCTCCTAAATTGCATTGGTTTATCCTAAAGATTTCATTTCAATTGGAATTTGGTCATTTACCATGTATGAGGATCCTCTATAGGCATCCATGGCTGAATGGTTGAAGCATCCAACTCATAATTGGTGAATACGTAGGTCCAATTCCTACTGGTTGCATACCAATGTCCAATAAGTCTATTGGAATTGGCTCTATATCAATGGATTCTCATCATCCATATATAACAAATTGGTGTGGTATATTCATATAATAACATATGAACAGTAAGAACTGGCATTTTTATTAAGACTAGAACTCATAGGGAAAAAAATAAATTTATGGATGGAATCAAATATGCAGTATTTATAGATAAATGTATTCGATTATTGGTGAAAAATCAATATACTTTTAATGTTGAATCGGGATCAACTAGGACAGAAATAAAGCATTAGGTTAAACTCTTCTTTGGTGTCAACGTAATAGCTATGAATAGCCATTGACTCCTAGGAAAGGATAGAAGAGTGAAACCTATTATGGGACATACAATGCATTACAGACGTATGATTATTGTGCTTCAATCGGTTTATTCTATTCCACCTCTTAGAAAGATAAAAACTTAAATCAAAAAACTTAATAGCATGGCGATACATTTATACAAAATTTCTATCCCAAGCTCACGCAATGGAGCTGTAGATAGTCAAGTGAAATCCAATATATGAAATAATTTGATCTATGGACATCATCATTGTGGTAAAGGCCGTAATGCTAGAGGAATAATTATCGCAAGGCATAGAGGGAGAGGTCATACGTGTCTATACTGTATAACTAATTTTTGATGGAATGAAAAAGACATATAGTAGAATCATAACCATAGAATATGACCCTAATTGAAATCCATACATTTGTCTCATACACTATGAGGATGATGAGAAGAGATATTTACATCCTAGAGGGGCCATAATTGGAGATGCCATTATGTATGGTACAGAAGTTCCTATAAAAATGGGAAATGCCCTACCTTTGAGTGTGATTTGAACTGTTGATTTATGTAATTGGAAGTAACCAATTAGGTTTACGATAAAACCTAGAAATTGATCACTAATCCAATTTGAGTACCTCTATAGGATAGACCTCAACAAAAAACTGAAGAGAAATGGTAGCAAGTGATTGAGTTTAGTAGTTCTTCATAGAAAATTATTGACTCTAGAGATATAGTAATATGGAGAAGACAAAATTGTTTCAAGCACCGATAGAACTAGAAGCACCACTTATTTCAAAGAGAGGAGGACAGGTTATTCAAATTTCATTTGATGATTAGAGGCGAATTGAAAGCTAAGTACTAGTAATTCTAAAATTTCCAAGGAAAAAATAGAAATGTCTCCTACGTTATTCATAATATGTTGAAGTATCGACGTAATTTCATAAAGTCATTTGGTCTGAATGCTACATAAAGAACATAAGCTTGATGAAGAAAGGAAAAGACCTAGGATGTAGAAGAGCATAACATGAGTGATTCAGTAGACTTGGATTCCTATATATCTAGTACTTTATTTCATTTTACGATATATAAGATCCATTTGTATCGATATCAAATACACCCAGAAAAGTCGTATGCTTTGGAAGAAGCTTGTACAGTTTGGGAAGAGGTTTTGATTGATCAAAAACAAGAATCTACTTCAATTGATATGCCCTTAGGCACGACCATACATATCATAGAAATCGCACTTGGAAAGGGAGGACAATTAGCTAGAGTTGCAAGTGCTGTAGTGAAACTGATTGCAAAAGAGGGTAAATTAGCCATATTAAAATTACCTTTTGGAGAGGTTCGTTTAATATCCAAAAACTGCTCAATAGCAGTCGGATAAGTAGGGAATACTAGGGTAAACTAGAAAAAGTTCGGTCTGAGCCAGGTCTAAATGTTGGCTAGGTAAGCATCCTAAGAGGAGTAGTTATAAACCCTATAGACCATCCCCATAGGGGTGGTGAAGGTAGGACCTCAATTGGTAGAAAAAAAATCGGTAAGCCCTTGGGATTATCCAGCACTTGGAAAAAGAAGTAGAAAAAGGAATAAATATAGTAATAATTTGATTCTTCGTCGTCGTAGTAAATAGGAGAAAAAATAGAATTTGTTTCTTCTTAAAAAAAATAGGAGAAATTAATTGTGACATGTTCACTAAAAAAAATCCTTTTGTAGCAAATCATCTCTTAAAAAAAATAAACAAGCTTAACACAAAAGCAGAAAAAGAAATAATAGTAATGTGGTCCTGGGCATCTACCATGATACCTACGATGATTGGCCATACTGTTGCTATCTATAATGGAAAGGATCATTTACCTATTTATATAACAAATCGTATGGTAGGCCATAAATTGGGAGAATTCGCACCTTTTCTGAGTACATCTAAAAAATGATACTAAATCGTATCATTAAAAGGACAAATCAAATAGAAATATTTATCCTTGATTAAAAAAAAGAGAAACATGTGCACAAAAGTATATGTTTTAAGACAATATATACATATGTCCAATCACAAAGCACAAAGAATAATTGTTTAGATTTGTGGATGTTCTTAAAAAGAAACACTTATGATACTCAAACTCATGCCTTATCAAGCATCTTATCCCATTTTAAAATTGATTTACTCTGTAGCAACAAATGCTAGTCACAATATGGATTTCAACGAAGCCAATTTAATCATTAGTAAAGTCGAGGTCAACAAAGGCATATTTGTGAACAAATTAAAACCTTAGGCTCGAGGATAGGGTTATTTGATAAAAAGATTGACTTGTCATATGAATATTTTATTAAAAGATATAGATGAAGAAGCATTGAAAGAATATAGATATACCATTATATAAAGAATATGAAAAATATAAAGAATATAACATATTCTTAAAAAACAAAACCTAGGATATATAATATAAAATATAAAAAAAATCTACAAATATGACATTTCATGATATGTATAGTAAATAGTGAGGGATTATAGGACAAAAAATAAATCCACTTGGTTTTCGACTTGGTGCAACCCAAAGTCATCATTCTCTTTGGTTTGCACAACAAAAAAATTACTCTAAGGATCTACAAGAAGATTAAAAAAATAAGAAACTATATCAAGAATTATGTAAAAAAACAGAAATATCTTCTAGTATTGAGGGAATTGTACATATAGAGATTCAAAATCGAATTGATGTGATTTAGGTAAAAACACATATGGGATTCCCAAAATTATTAATAGAAAGTAAACCTAAATAAATTGAAGAATTACAAATAAATGTACAAAAAGAACTTAATTGTGTGAACCGAAAAATCAATTTTGCTACTACACGAATTTCAAACCCTTGTGGGAATCCTAACATTCTTGCAGAATGTATGGCTGGACAATTAAAGAATAGAGTTTCGTTTTGTAAAGCAATGAAAAAAGCTATTGAATTAATTGAACATGCAGATATAAAAGGAATTCAAATACAAATTACGGGGCATTTCGATGGAAAAGTAATTGCACATGTCGAGTGGATTAGAGAGGGTAAGGTTCCTCTACAAACCATGCAAGCTAAAATTGATTATTGTTCATATACAATTAGAACTATTTATGGGGTATTAGGCATAAAATTTGGACATTTCTAGACTATCTAGACAAGAAATAATAAACCCTTACTTGACTTGTATTTCCATTCTATCCATTGATATAACAAAACAAAAAATGATAAACTCTTTCATTCTTTTTTTTTTTAATCAAAACAAAAAGAAGTAATTCGAATTATATTATTTCTATTTCTATAGGGTTGAATAAAATAAAATAAAAATTGTTTGATTCATATAATTGCTATGCTTAGTGTGTGACTCGTTGGTTTTTTAGGGTCAAGATTAAAAAAAAAAAGACTAACTCACAGCATGAACTAATAAGTATAAGTATACAACCAATAACCAACTCATCGCTTTGCATTATCTGGATCCAAAGAAAGAGTCAAGATATGAATATATTGGTCATATCATTGTAGCAATTAAAATCCTTTTTTTTTCTTGCACAAACAAAAGAAAAACCAATATAATTATAGTTATAAATAAAAATAGAAAATTATGCAGATAAGTGGAAGGGTGAAAGAAAGAGAGAAAAAGAATATTAATGATAATGATTCCAATATGTAAGGTCGATGAGTCAAAAACTAATACTAATGTAGTAAAGCATCAATATCAATCTATAATTAAACTAATCCATTCATGTTCATAAAACAAAAAATCAAGAGCCTTGAGTCAATACATACTAAGTAGATTGGCTCAAGAACAAATTTTGTTAGAGGGGCCATTGTAAAACTAAAACTTAACCATTAATGGGGAAGTGATGGGAACGACGGAACCTGCAAATATATAAGATTTTATTGGAAACAAATCTTTATGATTTATTGGGAGGATAGCAAAAAGAACTAGAAGACAATACATTTATTTTGAGAAATTATGGGTTACCTCTACAAATAAAATAAATATTGAAAGATTCAAAGAATAAACATGAAAGAGGAAATATTCGCCCGCGAAGCTTTTTATATTATTTTAGATTGCTAAATTTTAGCAATTTGATATCCTTCACATAATATAATTGATTATAACGTTATAACAAAAGCAAGATTATCTAAAATAAAATAGAAAAAATTATCTATAAAATCTATAACTACAACAAAAAAAATACATATACATAGAAAAAAATTCAAATATATATATACAAATACAAATTTCTAGTCTAATAATCTAATATTCGAATACTAATAAATAAATTACTAATAAATAATAATAATAATAAATAAATAGATCTAATAACTAATAAATAAATTGAAATAAATAAAAAAATTAAGTGAAATCTCAAAGAATCTCAAAAAAATTAGTTTATTCATCAAAGACATGTATTATATATTTTTTTAATCATTTCATTCGTAAGGAGCTGGATGAGAAGAAACTCTCATATTCATTTTGTAGTAGAGATGGAATTAAGAAAGAAGCATCAACTATAACCCCAAAAGAACCCGATTATGCAAACAACATAGAGAAAGAATGAAAGGAATAGCCTTTTGAGGTAATCGTATTTATTTTGGAAGATATGATCTTTAGGCACTTGAACCCGCTTGGATTACATCTAGACAAATAGAAGTAGGTAGACGAGCAATGACACAAAATGCACACCGCGATGGAAAAATGTGGGTACATGTCTTTCCCGACAAACCTGTTACTTTGAGACCTACAAAAACACTTATGGGTTTAGGGAAAGGATCTCCCAGATATTTGATAGCTGTTGTTAAACCAGGTAGAATACTTTATGAAATGAGCAAAGTAGCAGAACATATAGCTAGAAAGGCTATTTCAATAGCATCATCCAAAATGTTTATACGAACTCAATTCATTATTTTAGGATAGGAATATAGAACCAAAGGAAAAAGACCTTTTGGATACTAAAAAAAAAAAAAATTGCTAGTTTCTTTTTTTTTTTTTTGGGTTAAACAATATATCTTTTTTTTCCTTTACATTTAAATAATAGATTAAAAAAATATGATCCAATCTCAGACCCATATGAATGTAACAAATACAGTAGCGCCCGCAAATTGATATGTATTCGAATCATAAGGACTAGTAATCATCAATATGCTCATACTGGTGACATTATTGTTGTTGTGATCAAGGAAGCAGCACCCAATTCACCTCTATAAAGATCAGAATTATTCTGAGATATAATTGTACGTACTTATAAAGAACGTAAACATGATAACGATATGATAATACGATATGATGATAATGCTGCAGTTGTCATTGATCAAGAAGAATATCCAAAGGGAACTTGAATTTTTGGTGCAATTGCCCATGAATTGAGATAGTTAAATTTTACTAAAACAAGTTCATTAGTGCCTGAAGTATTATAAGATAAAAAATTAGTTAGAAGATATAAGATGAAACCATGATATAGTTATAATATTTGATATAGTTATAGTATTTATTATATAGGTATAGTATTTGAATAAAAATGAAATAGAATTAAAATTAATTATTAAATTGTGTTTTATGCATATACCTTTAATAAAATAATTAATTCATAAAAAAAAAGTATGTTGATTATATCAAAACTATAGAGAAATAATAATTTTAGTTTATCATGGGTAGGGATCTTATTGATAAAATAACTACCTTTATACAAAATACTAACATAAATATAAAAGGAATTGTTCAGATAGCAGCTACTAACATCACCGAAAATATTATTAAAATACTATTATGAGAACGTTTTATTGAAAATGTCAGGAAACATCAAGAAGGCAACAAAAAAAATTTGGTTTTAACTCTACAACATTGAAACAAGAAGAAAAAAGCATATAGAACTAGTTTAAATTTAAAACTGATTAGTTGACCGGGTCAACGAATCTATTCTAGCTATCAAAAAATTCCAAGAATTTTGGGCAGGATGGGCATTGTAATTCTTTCTACTTTTCAAGGTATAATGACGGACTGAGAAGCTCGATTAGAAAAAATTGGTGGAGAGATCTTGTGTTATATATGGTAATCTTTTTGATATCTAAATTCTATCCAGACTTCCTATTGGCTAAAATTTGTTAAAAATAAAAAGAGAATAGGTCATTCCTCCTACATTTGTTAATACTTCAAGAGGATTTGCAATGGAATGAAAGAACAAAAAAAGGGATTTAGTAAAATTTAATTACTCAATCATTTTTTTTAATAATATAATATTAATATGGTCCAAGTTCATTTAAATAATGATGATATGTTTTTAGGTTATGTTTTAGAAAAATTCCAATATATTTTTGTTTTATGTGTATACTACCGCCCTATACTACCACAAGATAGTATCAAAATTCCAATATATTTTTGTTTTTAGGTTAAATTAATATTGAGGATAGAATCAAACATTCCAAAATTATAAACTCTATTGCATAATGTTTTAGTTTCATAAGGAATATCATTTGACAACAATTGTTCTTAATAGTCAAATGAAGAACTTTTGTTTAACTATTAAACAAAATTATATTCTTTATTCATAAACTAAAACAAAATTGCAATTGTTTAAACCTTTAAACAAGCTTACTAGAGAGTGTTGAAACTTAAGCCTCTATAGCTATTGTAGCAATTGTTGCTATATGGCCAATGTGCACAGTTTTGACTCTCCTTTCTTAAGCTTTCTATTGTTTCTTTGGTCTTGAATATCTAGTATATGTGAGACCTATATGCAGTATCTAATACCTATGTGTTATTATAGGAAACAATGTTATCCTCTTTATCAAATTTACTTGAAGTAGAAGTTGCATCTATATGTCTTCTCTTCTACTTCTTGAAAAACTCAAAATAAGCTTTATTATTCCATTTTTCAACTCTTACTATAATGGAAGTACCTTTTAAGATGTCTCTCTACTTTATCTATTTATCTATAATGCATGTTACATTTTAGATTTCCCTTCTATCATTAGTAGAGCAATTTAGATATCTCATATCACTCAGCGTAGGGTTGCTCATTGGCTATCTCTCTAAGATGATACATAATTGTTTTGCGTTCATTTCATACTGCTTTTGAAGTTTGAACAACTTAGGACCAATCCATTATTATTCAAGTACTTCTTGTTTGCAAATTGTTCATAACACTTGTATCTGAAGCATTAAGGGAAGGAAAATAGTTATTCCGAGACTTTGGTAACCCTTTGGATTTGAGAACTATTCTCAGTTTTATGCTAGTCAATAAAGTTTAGGTTAGTCAAAATGTATGACTCATAATTACACTTTGATTGACATTGAATAATATGATTCTAACAAACTAGATGTAAAGATTGAGATTGTAGAAGTGTGTACATGAATGAATGCATGATATTAGATCTTTAATAAAACGCACTAAGACTCCTACTATTTTATTACGAACTCATGGCCTTCACTATGGATCAGGGAGAACTTATATGTATGTCCTCCTGGTGGGTCGATATCCAATTTGCTATGAATGATCTTAAGGCAACTCAACAAACCATCCTTAGTTTAATTGGTAGGTATCTAATCCATACCAATTGCATATCCATGCAACTATCGAATCTTGTACTATCAATTAATTGATGTGTGCATACACATTGGGCTATCAACTATTGATATATGCACATCTCATGTACACTTACCCAACTTCGCCTCCAATACTCATTGACCTTGGCGCAAATCCAACAAATCAATGACATTAGTTAAGTCTAACCCATTAGTCATGAAATATAATTTCAATCGTTTGAATATATTTTTATAGAGTGAGCTTGAGGCAACTTAACAACTCTAACTCTAGAAGAACTCTAGTTCTCCCCACATTAATGGAAGGCGTAAGACATAATTGTTTATTTAGCAAGAAATTTTTGTTAATTTAGTCTCATCATGTTATTATTGCATGCTTTTATATATCATACATTCATCACAGATATATAAAGATAGTTATATTAACTATATGACATGATTATGGACATACTAAAGTCAATCTCTTGAGCCAAAGAGAGATTGACTAGGTCTTACTCAGGTATATGCATGAATTACAACCCAAAAATAGAAATCAAATTGCTATTTCTAAGTCTTCTTGTTTATGACACCTTCTTCTTTTACTTCCTACTCATTTTTATCTTAATCCTATGTAATCTTACATATTTCAAAAATAGAAAACCTCAATTTACATTTGAGGAGAGTAAGATGAGAAAAGAAATACATTAGAAAGAAGAGATAGGCAGGGACACGCATACCCTATTTACTATAAAACAAAATTCATACATGCTTAATCGCATTGAGACCAAGTCCATAATCATCCATAATGTCTTTCCATATACCCCTAGCATGCATTCTTTAATGCAAAAAATTAGAATAAAATAAGTAGTGATAATTTTGGATTGCAAATTTAAAAGTTGATTCAATATTTGAACTGAAATTGCCTACTTTTATTGTTTCGGTCAATTTAATTTTATATGTCATTTTAATGTGGAATTTAATAATTAATCAAATTAAATTAAATTCCATATTTTCAAAATTGATTCACCTTAAAATCAAATTATTATGATGTCAAAAATTAAACAATTTAATTTTAACATAAATGACACTTTCTAGTCATACTAAATATGTAATTTGTTCAACTTAAATTAATTTGAAATTAATTTCCAAAAATTTTCAAAATTTCCAAAATCTCAAATCATTATTTTAAGCATCTTTAGGTCATCTCAAGTCCATCAAAATAATTTTGGCACAAGCCAAAATCACCAAGACAAACGAACCAATACATAAGACACTCAAAATAATCCATTTGCAGTCTATAATTAATTTAGAAATTTAAATTCGGGCAAATTGATTTTGACATGTATCTAACATCAAAATAATATATTTAAAATTACATAAAAATTATTTCAAGGTGTTGGAAATGAAATATTCATATACAAAAAAATCAAACAAAACAGTTCCGCCGGATACCCTTAATAGATCCGTTTCGGTATTTATTTAAAAAATTAATCAAAACAATTTTTAATTAATTATTGGACACTTCTAGAGGCTTAAATACATTCTCAATATATCTAAATAATTTTTCCATAATCAAATTACAAAAAAAATATGAACAGCGCCAACAATTAATCCAAACAACATCACATATTCATTAACAATGGAATTTTCAGTAATATTGTAATAAATTCAAAATTAATTATTTGAATCATATTCAAACCATTTTTCAATCAATATAATCATCCTCAATCATCTCATGATTAGATCATAAAAAGAAAAATATGTAAAACAAATTTTACAAATTAATTTCAATTTTATAAACTAAAAGATCCAAAATCATAAAAAATATGCAATCCAATTGCACTTTAAATTAAAATTAATTTTAATAGGCACAAGGGGGCTTTGATACCAATGTTGGGTTTTGAAGATGAATTATATTCATAAAATGCAACAGAAAATAAAATTTTTCAAAATCCGAATCAAAAAATTTTACTTGTACCATTAAAACTTATTCAATTAAAACATAGTTATAAATTATACTTTTAATTTCTTTTGTCAATTCTCCAAATTTCCTTCTTATTAAGTTTTTACAAATCACAACAATCAAATCTAAGATTATCTCTAATGTTGATCCACGTGGAAATGAAAAATAAAACCCCTAGAGTATGCCTTGAACACATAATATTTGCTAGCAAAGAGTGTGTGTTCCTAGTGAGAAAAAGTAAAAAAATTATCAAATAATTTTTATGGAGGCTATTAATATTTTTCTAATAGAAAAATACTATTTATAGATATTCCTAAATACTCTAGGGTTGGCGAAATTGCCACGGGCCCACGCGGGTCTGTGACCCCTAATTGATTTTTTTCCGATTTTTTTTCCCGTGATCTCATCACGATCCAACCCTATATAATTCTCTCATATTTTTTGTTCTTATCCAAGATCATTTTATTCATTCTTCTCACGTCCAATGCGTGTAATCCATTAGATTCTCGGTTATGTTGGCCACCCGAATTAATAATTAATTTGAGCAAGTCATGAGTGGTATCTAACAACACTTCATGACCTCCAATTGACTGGAAAGTTAGTGGTTTGAATACAAACCTTTCCATAGACAAAAATATGTGCAATTAGTCCATTCACCATTATATACCTCACTTGGTTTAGAGTATGGATTATGTGTCAGTTCCTACTAGATTGACTACGTCATACCTAGCCCAAGTGATTTTAGATCTTGTCCTTAGGACTCATTACTTTATTAGACATGTCATTGAAGACTATCTTCAAGACGTTTCCACTCTAGCCAAAGATTCCTGAGTAATGATCCCAACAAGAGGCCATAGGTATGTTCTCCCTTTATCAAGAGTAGTGAATACTCTGTTGGCTACCCAATTACCTTCGAATACCTCAAACTATACCCAATCACTACCCTATGAGTGACCTCTATGAGGCAACAAGGAATGAAGTCAAAGTACAAAATCAGTATCTAATATATCCTTGAGTACCTCAAGTCTAAGGATACATGCACCATTACTATGATGAGACTATCATTGACATTTGAATAGACAATCCATATGATTGTCTCATAGCAGGTCATCTAATGTACTTGACTACTTTTAGCAAGCATCCACATGTTAACTTTGAATATCTTATGCTCATAGCTTATGAGATCTACTACTTGATCCAATCAAGAAGTATGACTTGTTCTAGTCTATCTAGGTCAACAATGTTCCATCTTATTGATCCTATGACTAAGGATAATTTAGATACAAACATAATTACACATGATAGGAATCTCATTATCATGATCCCATCATGATTTCCTTCATGCTATGTTTCATATTATGGACTTTCATTAATCAGTTTAAGATCTATATCAATTCATATGCAAATGAATATTAATATAATAAAAAAATGTATTTATGAATGTGTACACTAAGTGCCTAAAGCGATTGCCTTTTGGGCACATCTCTAACAGTAGTGAGGGATTGTCATTCTAAAATAGTGACTCTCAAGGGTGCAGACTAAGAGAGCATTGTGATTAAGAGTGAAGGTCTTCCTCAACTTTTGGGAATCAGTTCTATGTTGAAAGCTTAAAGAATGATCCGAAAGGGGCATGTAGCTATCTTGGCTCATGTTTTTGACATACGAAAGAAGGGGCAAAATGTAGAAGAAATTCCTATTATGAATGAATTTCCTGATGTTTTTTCTAAAAAGTTGCTTGGTTTACCTCCAAAAAGGGAAGTGGAGTTTCCTATCAAACTCATTCCTGGTACAACTCCAATTTCTATTGCACTACACAGAATGGCTCTTATTGAATTGAAAGAATTAAAGGTGCAATTACAAGAGTTGCTTGATAAGGGCTTTATAAGGCCTAGTGTATCACCTTAGGCCGCCTCAGTCTTATTTGTGAAAAAGAAAGACGGATCCATGAGACTGTGTATTAACTACCGACAACTTAACAAAATGACCATTAAAAATAAGTATCCCCTGCCTTGCATTGATGATTTGTTTGATCAAATGAAAGGTGCTAGAGTGTTATCCAAGATTAATTTGAGATCAGGATATTATCAATTGAGAATCAGAGGGATGGACATCCCAAAGACAACTTTTAGGATAAGGTACAGTCACTATGAGTTTGTAGTAATGCCTTCTAGGTTGACAAATTCCCTGGCAGTATTCATGGACTTAATGAATTACTCATTTCAACTATCTTGCTCAATTTATGATGGTATTCATTGATGACATCCTTGTCCATTCCAAGAATAACGATGAGCATGCCGAGCACTTAAGAATTATATTACAGACATTACGGGAGCATCAGTTATATGCTAAATTGTCTAAGTGTGAATTTTGGCTAAATCAAGTGAACTTTTTGGGGCATGTTGTAGCTTTAGAAGGAATCGGAGTTGATCCCAGTAAAGTGGAAGCAATATTGAAGTAGAAACCACCCAGAAATATGACTGAAATTCAAAGCTTCTTGGGCTTAGTTGGATATTACAGACATTTTGTCAATAAATTTTCTACCATTGTCGCACCATTGATCGAGTTGATAAGAAAAGAAGTCAAATTTATATGGGATGACAATGTCAAATTAGCTTTGACCGTTTGAAAGCTATGTTGACTGTGACACCCATTCTTACTTAACCCATTCTTAGAAATGACATTGTGGTATACAAAGATGCATCACATGGTGGGTTAGGATGTGTGCTCATGCAAGAAGGCAAGGTGATAGCCTATGCCTCCAAACAGTTGAAACCACATGAACTTAACTATTTGACTTATGACGTGGAACTAGCGGCCATTGTCTTTGCTCTCAAGATTTGACATCAATACTTGTATGGGGAAGGGTGCTACATATTATAACACCCCTCAATATAACTAGATTTCCCTCTAATTATACCAAGGATGTTACCATGCATGAATTTCAAAATCATGAACATTTTAAAACCTATTAATGCACCATGACTATGATGACTTGATAAAAAAAAACATCCATACATGCTCCAAATAAAACTTTCTTAACTTTAATAAAATACATTATACTGGCTTCACTAGCCAAAGCTTTATAAAATATTGAGGAGTTACAAATTTACATGTCTTTCATGTTCAAGGCTGGTACACATGTATCTACTCCAAACCTTTAGTACAAAACAAAATAAAATGAAATAATATAAACAGTATGAACTTATCACCGACCCCTAGGCTTTGTCCCTCGGCTCTTTAGTGGTTTTGTCTTTTTGTCAACTCTTCTAACTATCTACAACTTGTATGAGAGATAAAACATCCACAGGCTAAGCATATCCTACTTAATGGTACATATAAACATACAATCCGCATGTGCATATTACTATGCATATCACACATGCATTCAACACTTACCATATTTATATTACAATAGAATAACTAAGCATGCATATAACAACATATCAATATAAGTCGATAATAACTTAAACATCATCCAAAACATACCAAGATCTAGCGAGCTTTCCTAGTTGATAGCGCTTACGTCAATCTTAAGACCCCTAAACTAGTAACATAAAGACTAAGAGCGCTCATGTCAAGCATAAGACTCCTTAGTCTTATACAACATTAGATGCAAGGGCACTCACAACAAGCTTAAGACCCCTTGACCTCCTACCATGGTACTATGCCCTATTCTATCCTATCGCTAAACAATGATAGTATAGACAAAACAGTCTTAACCAATATATCACATAACAATCATCCCATAAGTTACCTTAACCAATTCATTAAATTCTCTTGCTATAAATCTGTCATCTATATTCCTATATTCTTTTTAAAATTTATAGTCCTTTAGTGTCTTAAAAATAAATAGCGACATTTCATTTCATTTATAACCATACCACACATATTCCAAATTCATTAATCACAACTTATAAATTCATCATTTAAAAATTACAGGTTCATTATTCAATACTTTCAGGTTCATCATCCATAACTTACAGATTCTTTGTTGAGAAACTACAGGTTCATTGTTTAATACTTGCAGGTTTATCATCCATAACTTATAGATTCATCATTTAGTAGCCACATATTCATCATTTAATCATCACCACAAGTTCATCACTTAATAACCACAGGTTCACCATTTAATCACCACAGGTTCATCACTTAATAGCCATAGGTTTATCATTTAACAGCTACAAGTTTATCATTTAATAGCTACATGATCATCATTTAATAACTACATGTTCTGTAACACCCCTTATCCTTCCGTATACACCATCGTATACCAGACTGATAAGTAGTGTTACGGTTTTACAAAACCAAATATCAAAACATTTGTAAATAATATAAAATACTATAACATTTTTTTTCTTTTAAGTAGAATAAAA